>RJWJ010009440.1:0-49916 GCA_004363605.1 Indri indri
ATCCTATGACTTTGTTATAGTCATTTAATAGCTCCAGAAATTTTTCTGTTGTTAATCCTATAGAATAGTCGACATACATGATAATGCCATATACAAATAGAGTTTTATTTATTTATTTCCAATACGTATAAGATTTTTCCTTAATTATTGCACTACCTACAACGTCCAGTCAATGTTGAACAGGAATGCTGAGAGAGAACAGGCTTGCCTTTTTTCTGATCTTAGGGGGAAAATGCTATTACTTGCCATAGAGTATAATGTGGGCTGCAAATTTTTATAGCTATTATTTATTAAATTAAGAGGATCTGTTTTAATACTAGATTATTGAGAGTTTTTAACATGAATGGATATTGGATTTAGACAAATTCTTTTTGTGCATAAACTGATATGATCATATAAGATTTGTTCTGTAATCAGTTGGTATAATGGGTTATATTAATTGCCCTTTGAAATGTTGAAACCTCGTGAATATATGGCATAAATCCTACTTGGTCGTAATATATAATTCATTGTATACATTGTCGAATTTGATTTGCTAACATTTTGTTGAGAATTTTTGTGTCTTTGTTACTACGAGATACTGGTCTGTAGGGTTTTTTTTTTTTTTTTTTTGTGATGTTGTTATTTGGTTTTGGTATTAATGTAATCCTGGCCTTATATTAGTTTGAAAGTATATTTGCTGCTTAAAATTTTACACAAAATTCTGGAGAATTACTATAATTTCTTCTTAATGCTGGATAGAATTTATCAGTAAGCTATCTGAGCTTGTGCTTTATTTTCTGAGAGATTATTAATTACTAATTGAATTAATAGATATAGTGCTATTTAGATTATTTATCCTCATGTATATTTTGGTAGACAGTGACTTTCAAGAAATTGGTCCATGTCATCTATGTTATCAAATTTGTGGGAATAGAATTGTTTATAGTATACCTTCATTATCTTTAAAATATCCATGGGATTAGAGTTGGGAAATGTTCTCTTTTCTGTATATTGGAAGATTTTATGTAGAATTGATATATCTTCTATTTAATAGTTTGTAAAATTCACCAGTAAAACATTCAGGACCTTGGGTTTCTTTCTGCAAATGCTTTTGACTAAAACATGATTTACTTCCTTTAATAAATATAGGACTAGACTACTTAGGTCATTTTTTTCTTCTGCAAGTAACTTTGGTATTTTCTGCTTTTCAAAAACTTTGTCTATTTCATCAAACTTACTTAATGTATTGACGAAGTAATTCTAAATATCTCCTCATTATATTTTTTAACACCTTTAGGGTCTCTGGTGAAACCTCATCTAAAATTCTTGATATTGGTAATTTTTGGCCAGTCTTTCTCAATAACTCTCTCTTTCAGCAGTCTGATTAGATGTTTATCAATATTACTGATTATTTTATAGAAGCAGTGTTTGGTTTTATTAATTTTCTCCATTATATCGTTTTGTTTTCTCCTTTCTATTTTTTCATTATATTTATTATTTCCTTCTCTTGCTTATGTTTTTTTCCTCTTTTATACCATAGATATTTCAGTGAAAACTTACATCGTAAGTTTGAGACCTTCAATTTCTCTAACATAAGATACCATGTTTCTTTCTGATCATAGTTTTAGTTGCATTCAATGAGTTTTGGCACATTTTGCTTTTGATTTCATTTAGTTCAAAATAATTTGTAACTTACATTTAATTTCTTCTTTGAATCATGGGCTATTTGGTAGTATGGTATGTAATTTTTAAATATTTGAATATATTCTAAACTTGTTTTTGTTCTTACTTTGAATTTACAATTTATTTCAGTCAGACATTTTCTGGGTATAATTTTAATCACTTAAAATTTGATGAAACTTGTTTTTTGTACAAAGTATAGTATATCTAGATGAATGCTCCATACATACTTAAAAATAATGTATATTTGTACAGTTTTTTATAAATATACACTGAATCATATTTCTTAATGAGGAAAGTATTGTCTTCTATTTTATTAATGATTTTTTGTCTGCCTTGCACTATCAATTACTGAAAGGAGATGGCTGAAATAACTATAAGTGGCATCTGTATTTACTTCATTGATTTTATAGCTTATTTTTTAAAATGTTCAAATATATATGATTTTTATATTTTTCATGAATTGACACTTGAACATTTTATAATGTACCTTTTTTATTTCTGGAACTAACACTAATAATGAAATCTACTTTTTATATTAATACAAGGCATTGTAACTTGCTTTTGATTATAGTATATCTTTGACATTGTTTTGCTCTTAAGTACCTATGTCTTCTTATTTAAAGTAGGTTTGTGTAAATAGCATATGTTTTTCCTGTTTTTGTTTGCTTATTGTCCATGTTTCCAACTGCAAGACAAACTCAATGAAAGCAAGAAGTTTTTCTCTCCCCCCGCCCCCGACAGAACAGTGCTTTACAAATGGTAAGCACCAAAGTATTTGCTAAATAAATGTATTTCAGTAGCTTGTTCATAAGTTAAACTAATCCACAATTTAAAGCATTTATTGCACTATCTGGAACATCAGAAGTATTGAATAATGTAAACACTACAATTTAATAAAATGGAATCTGACAAAAACAGCTATTATTCATTCATTTGACCAAAATTATTTTGTATCTGACATTTGGTAGGGAATATATAGAAGGTAAACTTTGTGGTTTCTAAGATAAATTTCCCAATGTGATTTTATTCTATTTCTCTAACCCTTCTATTCAGACAGGCTTTGGTTTTTGTTTTTGTTTTTCTTTCTTTCTTTTTTTTTTTTTTTTTTTTTTTTTTTTTTTTTTTTTTTTTTTTTTTTTTTTTTTTTTTTTTTTTTTTGAGACAGAGTCTCACTCTGTTGCCCAGGCCAGAGTGCAGTGGCATCGTCATAGCTCACAGCAACCTCAAACTCCTGGGCTCAGGCGATCCTCCTTCCTCAGCCTCCAAAGTAGCTGGGACTGCAAGCACATGCCACCATGCTCGGCTAATTTTTTCTATTTTTAGCAGAGACGGTATCTCGCTCTTGCTCAGGCTGGTCTCAAACTCCTGAGCTCAAGCAATCCTCCCTCCTCAGCCTCCCGGAGTGCTAGGATTACAGACATGAGCCACCATGGCTGGCCTCAGATTGGCTTTGTGACTTAATAGAATGTGTTGAAAATTACCTTGTTCCAGTCCTAAGACCTAAAGAGACCTGGAAGCTTCTTTTCTCCTTACTGCAATCCTGTCTCTACCACGTGAATGAGCCCAGCTAGCATGCTGAAGGATAAGAGGCAAGTGGAGAAGAGGTATAAAACACCAACTTGCTCTCTGCCAACACTCAAACACATTAGAGAATTTGCGCTATGTTGAGTCATGTGCCCCGCTGACCGGTGACCCCACCACAGATTCACGGGGTAAGCTCTGCTGTGATCAGAAGAATAGCCCAGATGACCTGTATACTCTGAGCTAAATAAACGGTTGTGTTTTTAGCCACTGAGTTTTGAGGTTGCTGCTGGAAAAACAGCTAGCTCTATGCAAAATATAAATCTTCCAGGACGTCACATAGTAACTTGGCAGTGCCAGGTATTAGGCTGGAGAATGGGCCCTCTGGCCCTTTGGTGCTAAGATTCTTAAGACTCACTATTAGAAGTAGCAGCCCCTCTTGTGTTGGGATAAGGAATTAAGTTCAACACAATTATGACATAATCGACCTTGGCTTGTAGCCAAGTCCCACCACCTCAGCATTCATTGTTAGGGGTGGACCAGACCCTATCGTTTATAGTTAGTTGCTTGGGTGCAATGTGTATGAACAGAAGCTATAGATCCGATTTGATATTAATGTTATTACTAATATCATAATTAGATTAATTTTAGGGCATTTTGTATATTATTTTATTAATATATTGTAACATTATTATAGAAATCTATGGGAATTTTTAGTGGTGTAAGCAGTAGTAATAATTATATTTTCTTTCAGATTTCAGAAATGTTGAAATAGATGGGAAAAGTAAACATAGACATTCAAGAGATCTCAAAATGAAAAATTTCAGCAAAGTCTTAGGCCATTAATTTTCTCACTCTATAACAAAAACTGTCTTATGATTTAATTTATTTTAGCAAAAATCCTAAAAGAAAATTTTAATTTATAATAAAAAGGAAGAGAACCAAGCACAGAAAGGAAAACCCAGGATAGAGGAGAGAGGGTGTGTACAGAAAAAGAGAAGGGCTATGGGTGGAGGGAGGGGGTTTATGAAACCTACGATGAGGTCTTGAGTTAGTAAAAATGAGATACACATAACCTTGGCAGCTGGGTTTGGGGGGAGATTGGAGATGTCATCTCTACAGGAGAATTAGGTATAAACGTAATACAAGATAGACGAAAGGAAGCTCGATAAGAAAGTAATACCTATTAGTATTCAGAAGAATTTCAAGGGAGTCTATAAAATTATTAAATGTTCTTATTATTAAAGTGGTTAAGCTTCTAAGGATCTATTATTTTCCTTTTAACCTTTTCCCATACTTGAAGCTAATTCTTGTAGCTTTATTGAGGTGTAGTTGCTGTACAAAAACTTGTACATATTTAATTTATATATCTTGATTAGTTTGGATATATACATATATATGTGATACCATCACTGTAACCAAGGTCCTAAACTATATACTTCACTTCCACAAATTTCCTTGTGTTTTTCTGTGGCATTTTTGTTTGGTTGCTAAGAACATTTAACATGATATCTATATTCTTAATATATTTTAAAGTTCATAATACTTTATCAATGATAGGCACTATGTTATACAGCAGACCTTTAGAATTTATTCATCTTGTATATAAAAACAAACCCTACACATGCATTGTAAAGCAATTCCCCATTTCCCTTTACCCCCAGTTCCTGGCAACCATCATTCTATTCTCTGCTTCTATGAGTTTGACTCCTTTAAATACCTCATGAAAATGGAATTACGTAGTGTTTATTTTGTGACGGATTTATTTCACTTGTTGTGATATCCTGTGGGTTTATCCATGTTGTTGCAAATGGAAGGATTCCCTACTTTCTTAAAGCTGAACAACACTGTGTTTTATCCATTCATCTGTCGATGGACATTGGGTTGTTTCCCATCTTGACTACTGTGGATGATGCTGCAATGAACACATGGGTGCAGGTATCTCTTCGAGATCCTGATTTCAGTTCTTTTGGATACACACCAAGAAGTGGAATTGCTGGGTCATATAGCAGTTCCATTTTTAGTTTTTTCAGGAAACTCCATGTGGTTTTCCATAGGGGCTTCACCATTTCTCATCTCCACCAGCAGTACATAAGGGCTCCAGTTTCCCCACATCCTCACAACACTTGTCATTCATTCATTCATTCATTCATTCATTCACTTTGAAATATTACTCATCCTAACAGGTATGAGGTGATTGATATTTCATCTTATTATGGTTTTCATCTGCATTTCTCTGATAATTAGTAATGTTGAGCCCCTTTTCATGTACTTAGTGGCCATTTGTATGCTTTCTTTGGAGAAATATTTATTCAAGCCCTCGGCCAATTTTTAAAATTGAGTTATTTGTTTGAAATGAAGAAATGTTATTTTGAAACTAACTTTGTAATTTTATGCAGATGATGTATCTTTGAAAGAACTTATAGAATTCTGCTCTTTTGATTACTTTGTAATAATAGAATTGTTCTACATGTGAATGATGCACAATGTATATCAGGAAATACATTATTTTATAAAGAAACTGGTTTATGACAATAGCAGAAGCAGGGTTTACTGAAAAGCAAAACATATGTCTCTGAAAATTGTTTTTACACAGAGAATAGAAAAATGTCTTAGTTAAAGATCACGATGCACTGGATATAGTAATTTCGTGACTTCAAATGACATGTTAGCATTAAAAATGCACTCTTTAACCTGAAAATGAACAATTTTCATTTTATCTCATTGTCATGACTAGATTTTTTTTGTAAATTAGAGGATGTCATGCAGTAACTGCTGAATTTGCAAATGTTAAGAAAATGTGTAAATTTGCAGAAAGCATTTACAGCAAGCTGAATAAATGTGTCATACATTTACTCTGTAATATAGAACAGGTTTTTCCTCCATTAGTGGTTCATTACTCTGCTGAACATTTTATTTCATTAACATCGTATACTGGCATTTTTGTTTCTTACCATAAATTTTGCAGATTAAATAAAATATGAGTGATTAAAAATAAGACTAAGCTCAAATCAGTGCCTCGCACATTGCCTAGCATCTATACACATTCAATAAATTTTGAATATTTAATGAATCAACAGAATTAAAATTCCACTTTTGGTCACATTATAGTAACTATATATCTCAATGTTTATGTTTGCATTCTAGAAATCGTTGGCCTAATTAGAAATGTGATATTTCAGCTCTTTATTTTGCCTTATCTTCACAATATAAGTTGTATAAAAGCAAAAGTAAATAAGCAAAATAAATTTGTTTTTGCATATTTTATAATATAATTGATACCATTTCATATTTCTCATTCTGAGAAGAAATTTTTTTAACTTTTATTTTACAAAAAAGGATTAAACCAGTCAAATCATTTGCTCAAAATGATTTGCTCAGTTATTTTAAGGGGTAGAATTGGGATTTGAACTAATATTTTATTTTTCCAATACTTCTTGCTCTTTATAAAATAAGTTGATCTTATAGGAATTATGAGAAACACTTATCCAACTCCTTTAACTTATAGTATGAAGAAATACATTTTGGTAAAATGTAGGTTAAAATTGAGAAACTTCAGGAAATGCTAAGATTATGATGAACTTTTAATTTAATTTTAAAATAATTATGGATTTCTATGAAGCTTACTATATTCATTATTATAAACACATTTTGTTGTTTGAGCTTTTTTAAAAATACAAATTTTCTCAGATAACCTCCTTAGGCTTCCCTTTATAAAAGGCTTTCTAGGTTTAAGAAAGGAGAATTATGTGAATAATATTTTGTTATGGTATTAAGAGAAAGAATATTCCAAGTCTCATGCTGGCTTTTAGGAGTGACTTAGCTGGCATGCATTCATCTCTGGTATGATTTCCTGGATCCAGCTGTTTTTAAACATCATGTTTGCCTCTGAAGCTGGTAGACGTACCAGCTGGAGGCCACTGGCTCTAATGCTGCTCATGGGAAAAACTGAACAGCCTTGCTTCCTTCATCTGTCAGTGGCCACAGCCTGTGTGGTCTTAGCTATTCCCTCCATCCACCATTAAACGGGCCACTCTAAGATCTGTCCTCTAATACAAGGTCAGTATTCACGATGGTGAGTACTATGGCAAGAACACTGGTTTTCTTTAAGAGATGATTGAAATCAGTTCTGTCAAGAAGGAAAAGGGCACACGGTCTGGCTTCCATATTATCCCAACACCTAGCAGAGAATCTGACACTGAAAATATTTGCTGAAAAACAAATTTTATGTGGATCTGATCTTAGAATCTATGAGAATCATAGTGCCAGGTAAACTAAATGTAAGAAATTACAAGATGCTGTTTAGTTCAATTTGGCAAAGAACAAAAAGTGACATGGGTTTTAAGGATAAAAATTAAAATACTTTTCTTTGGGTTACATATCATAGAGAATTTAGACTACAGAATGGTAGAGAACTCCAACTCCAATATGGTAAAGGCATATTAGAATCTAAATATGAGTGTTAAAAATAAACACATTACTATGCCACTGCCCTAAATCAGTACCAAATGATCTTGTTTATTTTGTATTGTTGCTTTCTATTTTCTATTGTACTGTTGAGTGTGCATGTGTCTATGTGTGTGTATATCCATGGTATAACATAATATAATTTACTTTTGAACATTCCTTAATAAAATGTTTATATTACATCTTTTTCAATGATACATAAGGTAAACTAATTAATTCCATAGATTTTAAACATGGAAATATATACTGTAAACTTTGGCAAAGGGTATTTTATCAATGAGTATGTTGTTCTCCTGTTTCAACTTCATTATTTATTTGACAAAATTGATATACTCTTAGGAAACACAAAGACACTTTCAACAATTAATGTATGTGAAGTGCCTTTATAAAAACTACAAGTGACATTGCTATCATTATGATTACTAAAATATAAGAAAATAAAAGCATGTTTTATTACTGTCTACTTCAATGTGCCCAAATAAAAATCTGGAATTCAACCTTTTTATGGAATATCAGCCACAATCCATTTATTTACAATTTGATTATTCAGATTGTATTATAACCTCTTTGTAAGATATATATATGAACACACATATATACACATATATGTGTACATGCATCTATCTATATATATATATATACATAGATAAGTGTATATATATATGAACTCAATAATCTCATTTTTATCTGACTTATTTATTAAACAATTTAACTACTATAGAAGGATATAGCTCATCGTTTGACTTCCACAACTCAAAATTTGATTGAAAATTATAAACTTATAACAAAATTAATTTTATTTAAAATTATTGAAGTCTGAAGTACTAGTTTCTCTCTTACTTCATTCTTCAGTTAAGCCTAGTTATACCAATAAAAGGATTCTGTTTCAGGATCTTAATCACTTTTAACTATAGTATTAAAATTAAAAAACAAAAATTTTAAAAATAACTATAACTATAATAATTACCAACAGATTTATAATATATAAAAGATGTAAATTTTGACATTGATAATATAATAGTCAGGGGAGGAGAAGTTAAAATACAGAGTTTTTGTATGCATTCAAAGTTAGGTTTTTAATCAGCTTAAAATAGAGTGTTATAATTATGTTTCATGTAAGCATGTAAGCCTTGTGGTAACTATAAAGTACAAAATAATTTTTAAAAACTAATATATAGACCAAAGATAAAGAAAAGGGAATCAAAACATAACACTACAAAAAAAAAAAGTCATTGAAATGCAAAGAAAGACAGCAAAGGAAAAGGAAACAACAGAAGTATAAAAAACAAAATAGCTATAGTAAGTCTTTACTTACCAATGATTGCTTTAAATGTAAATGATTAAAATTCTCCAATCAAATGACATGGAGAGCCTGAATGGATAAAGAGATAAGATCTAATTATATACTTTCTGCAAAAAACAAAATAAAACAAAAAACCTCACTGTAGTCTTAAGGAAACACATAGGCTGAAAGTAAAATGTCAGAAAAAGATAATCCATGCAATTGGTAATGAAATTATAGCAGGAGTAGCTATGCTTATTTCAGACAAAATAGACTTTAAACCAAAAACTGTCACAAGAGATAAAAGGCCAGTAATAATGATAAGGGAGTCAATCCACCAAGAGGATATAACAATTGTAAATATATGTACCCAACATTGGGTCAGCTAAATATATAAAACAAACATTAACAGAAATAAAGGACACCAATACAATAATAGCAGGGGAATTCCACACCCTGCTTTCAACAATGGATAGATCATCCAGACAGAAAAGTAGTAAAGAAACAGTAGACTTGTACAGCACTATTGATCAAAAGAACCTAACGGACATATAAACAACGTTCTATCAAACAGCATCTGAATACACATAATTTTTAAGCACACACAGAATATTTTCCAGGATAGATTATATATTAAGTCACAAAACAATTTTTAACAGATTTTGTAATGTAAGAATGAAGTCATATTTTGCATAGTTTCTGACTAAAACAGGATGAAACCAGAAATCAATAACAGGAGGAAAACTGGAAAATTCACAAATACGTGGTAATTATTTATTACTGAGCAGCAAATGGGCTAAAAATGAAATCAAAGGGAAATCAAAAAAATATTTTGAGAAAAATGAAAATCAAAACAAAACATATTCAAATTCATGGGGTGCAGCAAAAACAGTTCTAAGAGAGAAGTTGATAGTAATATATGTCTACATGAAGAAATAAAGATCTCAAATAAGAAGTCTAACTTTACACCTCAAGGAACTAGAAAAAGAAGAATAAAATAAGCCCAAAGTCAGCAAAAATAAGGAAACAATAAAGATCATTGCAGAAATAAATGAAACAGATTCTAGAAAAACAATTTCATAAATCAATAAAATTAAGAATTTGTTTTTTGAAAAGATAAACAAAATGAACATAACTGTAGGTAGAATAAGAAAAAGGAGAAGACTCAAATAAAATCAGAAATGAAAGAAGAAATGATACAATGGTTATCAGAGAAATATGAAGGATCATAAAAGACTAGTATGAACAATTATACAACAACAAATTGGATAACTCAGAACAAATGATTAAATTCCTAGACACATGCAGCTTACCAGGACTCAATTATGAAGAAATTTAAAATCCAAATGGACCAATGACAAGTAAGTAGAATGAATCGGTAATGAAAACCACCCAATAGAGAAAATTCCAAGTCCAGATGGCTTCACTGGTGAATTAACCAAACTTTTAAGCAAGAATTAATGCTAATCCTTCTCAAGTTTTCCCAAAAAATTGAAGAGAAGAGAACACTTCCAAACTCATTTAGGGAATACTTCCAAACTCCAGCACTGTCTTGATACTAAGTCAGGCAAGGAAAGTACAAGAAGTGAAGATTACAGGATTCATATCCCTGATGAATGTAGATGCAAAAACCCTGAAGAAATTACTAGCAAACAGAATGCAATAGCACATTTAGTGAATATAACATTATAACCAATCGTGATTTATTCCTGGAATGCAAGAGTGGTTCAACATATGCAAATCAAAAAATGTGATATGCTACATTAATGTAATGAAGGACAAAAATCATATAATCATCTTTTAGATGCAGAAAAAACATATGACATATTTCAACATACTTTCATGATAGAAAAAAATACTCTCATAAATTAGATAAAGAAGGAATACACCTCAACACAATGAGGGACTGTAGATAAGTCTGCAGGTAGTATCATCCTCAATGAGAAAAAGCTGAAAGCTTTTCCTCTAAGATCAGGAACAAAATAAGTATGTTCACTCTCATCATTTCTATTCAATAGAATACTAGAAGTTCTAGCCAGAATAATTAAGCAAGAAAAAGAAGTAAACAGCACACAAATAGGAAAGGAAGGAATAAAATCTCTGTTTGCAGATGACATGGTCTTATATGTCGAAAACCCTAACAACCAAAAGAAGTTAGAAATAAATAATGAATTCAGTAATGTTGCAGGGTGCAAAATTAACATATAAAAATCTAGAGCACTTCTATATACTAATAGCAAACTATATGAAAAGAAATCAAGAAAACAATCCTATTCATAATAGTATAAAGAAATACTTAGGAATGCATGTAACCTAGGAGGTGAAAGATCTGTACATTTAAAAAAAAAAACCTATAAAACATCGACGGAAGAAATTGAAAAAGATTCAAATTAATGGAATGACATCTCCTGTTTATGGGTGGGAATAATTAATGTTGTTAAAATGTCTGTACTATTCCAAGTGATCTGCAGATTCAGTGTAATTTCTACTGAAGTTCCAGTTCTATTTCTGTAGAAATAGAAAAAAAATAATTCTAAATTTCTTACAGAACCACAAAAGATCCCCAATACCCAAATAAACCCTGTGCAAAAGGAATAAAGCTTAAGAGCTCACATTTGCTTATTTCAAAATATCCTACCAAGCTATAGTAATAAAAATCCACTGTTTTAACTACTATAAAACAGGAAAAGATGACATGTTTTGATTACTATACAACAGACATAAAAACAGACATATAAAACATTGTAGCTGACTAGAGAGCCCAGAAATAAATCCACACATTTACAGTGTTGAAAAAGTTTCTAAGAACAATCAATGTGAAAAAGCCAATCTTTTCAATAGATTGTGTTGAGAAAACTGGATATTCACATACAGAAGAATGACATTGGACCTTTATCTCACACTATATACAAAAAGCAACTCTCACATGCATTAATAACTTTAATATAGGACCTAAATCTGTAAAGTTCCTAGAAGAAAATACAGGGAAAACTCTTCTTTTTATTTTAATTTCAATACATTTAAGGAGTACAAGCATAGCTTTGTTCCATGGATATATTGTCCAGTAGAGAGGTCTGGGCTTTTAGTGCACCCATCATCCGAACAGGGCAAATTGTACCCAACAAGTAATGTTTGATCACTTATCCCCCTCCCATCCTACCACCTTTGGAATCTTCAGAGATCTGTTATTAAACTCTGTATGACCACACGTATCCATAGTTTAGTCCCATTTATAAATGAGAATATCTGGTGTTTGATTTTCTGTTCTTAAGTTATTTCACTTATAATGGCCTCCAGTTTCCATCCACGTTGCTACAAAAGACATTATTTCATTCTTTTCATGGCTGAGTAGTTTTACCTCATATATACATGTATGTGTGTATATATATATATATATGTATGTATATATAGATACATATATATGCACACACACACACACACACACATGCACTCACACTTACATACACATTTTCTTTACCCACTCATCAGTTGGTTGCACACTTAGGTTGATTCCATTTGTTTGCTATTGTATATTGTGCTGTGATAAACATAGGAGTGTGGGTCTTTTTGATGTAATGACCTCTTCTCCTCTGGGTAGATATTTACTAGTGGGATTGCAGGATCAAAAGATAGACCTACTTTTAATTATTTGAGAAATCTCCATACTGATTTCCATAGAATTTGTACTAATTTTCATTCCCAACAACAGTGTATAAGCATTCCCTTTTCACTGAAACTGCATGAACATCTATTGCTGACTGTTCAATCATAGCCATTCTGTTTGGTATAAGGTAGTATCTCATTTTTTTTATGTTAACTAATTTTTTTTTATTTCAGGGTATTATTAGGGTACAAACATTTTGGTTACATTTTATGTCTTTGACTCACCCAAGAGAGAGTTAGAGGCATGCCCTTCCCCTCTACAATGCTCACCGTGTCCTTTAGTTGTGAGTTTACCCCCTCATCCCCCTAATCCCTGGAGAATATTACTGCCATGTGAGCACCCTAGTGTTCATCAGTTAGTACCAATTTGATGGTAAGTACAAGTGGAGCCCATTATTCTGATCTTGTGATACCTCACTTCGGATAATGGGCTCAAGTTCAATCCAGAAAAACATAAGAGGTACTAGATTACTGCTGTTAGATCACTGTCATTTTTTATGATTGAGTAATATTCCATTGTATACATATACCAAATTTTAATAATCCACTCATGAATTGATGGGCATTTGGGTTGTTTCCACATCCTTTCAATAGTGAATTGTGCTGCCAAAAACATTTGGGTGCAGATGTCTCTATTATAGAACATGTTTTGCTCTTTTGGGTAGATGCCTAATAGTGCTATTGCTTGATCGAATGGTATTTCTATTTTTAGCTCTTTGAGGTATCTCCAAATTCTTTTCCACAGAGGTTGCACTAATTTGCAGTCTCACCAGCAGTGTAAGAGTGTTCCTGTCTCTCCACATCCTCACCAGCATTTGTTGGTTGGGGATTTTTTGATAGAGGTCAATCTCACTGGGGTTAGGTGATATCTCATTGTGATTTTGATTTGTATTTCTCTAATGATTAGAGATGTTGAGCATTTTTTTAATATGTTTGCTGGCCATTATTCTGTCTTCTTTGAAAAGTTTCTGTTCATGTCCTTTGCTCATTTATTGATGGGGTTGATTTTTTCTTGTTGATTTTTTTAAGTTCTAGGTAGATTCTTGTTATCAGCCCTTTATCGGATGTGTAGAGAGCAAATATTTTCTCCTGTTCCATAGGCTGTCTATTTGCTCTAATGACAGTTTCTTTGGCAGTACAAAAGCTTTTTAATTGGATCAGATCCCATTTATTTATTTTTGTTGCTGCAGTGATTGCTTTGGGAGTCTTCTTCAAAAATTCTTTGCCTAGGCCAAATGTCTGAAAGTGTCTTCCCAACGTCTTCTTCTAGAATTCTTAAGGTTTCATGCATTAGGTTTAAGTCTGTTATCCATCTTGAATTGATTTTTGTGAGAGGTGAGAGGTGGGGATCCAGTTTCATTCTTCTGCATGTAGCTATCCAGTTTTCCCAGCACCATTTATTGAAAAGAGATTCTTTTCCCCAGTGTATTTTTTTGTCTGCTTTGTCAAAGATTAGATTACCATATGCAGAGATTACCATCTCTGGATTCTCAGTCCTGTTCCAAAGGTCTATGTCTCTGTTCTTGTGCCAGTACCATGCTGTTTTAGTTATTATAGTATTGTAGTACAGCTTGAAGTCTGGTAGACTGATACCTCCCAGGATGTTCTTTTTACTTAAGATTGCTTTGGCTATACGAGGTCTTTTCTGGTTCCACACAAAGTGTAGAATTATTTTTTCTAGATACGTAAAGAATGATGATGGTACTCTGATAGGGATTGCATTAATTCTGTAGATCAGTTTAGGTAGTATGGACATTTTAACGATATTGATTCCACAAATCTATGAGCAAGGTAGATTTTTCCATCTGTTTACATCTTCTACAATTTCTTTTCTGAGTGTTTCATAGTTCTCCCTGTATATGTTTCTCACATCTTTCATTAAAAATATTCCCAGATATTCTCAATTGTCTTTGAGGCTATTGTAAAAGGTATTTCATTTTTTATTTGAATTTCGGCTTGATGGTTGTTGGCGCATATGAATGCCTCTGATTTGTGTGTATTGATTTTGTATCCTGAGAGTTTACTGAATTCATTTATCAATTCTATGAGTCTCTTGATTGAATCCTTGGGATTTTCTAGATATAATATCATATCATCAGCAAAGAACGAGAGTTTGATATAATCTGCCCCCATTTGGATGCCCTTAATACCCCTATCTTGTCTAATTGTTGATGCGAGGATTTCGAGCACTATGTTGAATAGAAGTGGAGACAGTAGGCAACCCTGTCTGGTTCCAGTTCTCAGTGGGAATGGTTTCAATTTTTTCCCATTCAGTATGACATTGGCCATGAGTTTGTCATAAATGGACTTGATAATTTTAAGGAATGAGCCATCTATGCCTATATTGTTGAGAGTTTTTATCATAGAGGTGGGTTGGACTTCGTCAAATACTTTTTCTGCATCTATTGAGAGAATCATGTGGTCTTTGTTCTTGCTTTTATTTATGAGATGAATTACATTTATAGATTGTGTATGTTGAACCAGCCTTGCATCCCTGGAATAAAGCCCACCTGGTCATAGTGAATTATTTTTTGATGTGCTGCTGAATTCTATTTGGTAAAATTTTGTTGAGGATTTTTGCATCTATATTCAGGAGGGATATTGGTCTGTAGTTTTCTTTTTTTGTTGTGTCCTTTCCTGGCTTTGGTATCAAGGTGATATTGGCTTCATAGAATGAGTTAGGAAGGATACCATCTTTCTAAACATTGTGGAATAATTTCTGTAGTATAGGTATGAGTTCTTCTTTGTATGTTTGGTAAAACTCTGAAGTGTAGCCATCTGGTCTGGGACTTTACATTTTGGAAGGTTTTTAATTGCTGCTCCAATTTCTGTGCCTGAGATTGGTCTATTCAGGAATTCTTTTACCTCCTGGGTGAACTTAGGGAGGTTGTATGTTTCCAGGAATTTGTCCATTTCCTCTTCATTATGTAGTTTTTGGGCATGTAGGTTTTTATAGTAATCAAAAATAATGTTTTGTATTTCTGTGGTGTCTGTTGTGACCTCTCCTTTTTCATTTCTAATTGAGTTTATTAGAGTCCTTTCCCTTTGAATTCTTGTCAATCTACCAAGAGGGCTGTCAATTTTGTTTATCTTTTCAAAAAACCAGATTTTGGTTTTGTTGATATTCCATGTAGTTCTCTTGTTCTCAATTTCATTTAGTTCTGCTTTCATCTTAGTTGTTTCTTTTCTTATACTAGGATTGGAATTGGTTTGCTCTTCCTTTTCCAATTCCTTGTGTCTATTTATTAGGTTGTCAATTTCTAAACTTTATGTTTTTTGAATGTGAGCATTTATTGCTATCAGTTTTCCTCTCAGGAATGCTTTTGCTGTATCCCACAGGTTTTGATAACTTGTTTCTCCATTATCATTTAGTATGAAGAAATTCTTGATTTCCCTCTGTATTTCCTTCTTGACCCAATAGTTAAGTCAACAATAGATAGTTTAATTTCCATGACTTTGTGAGGTGTTGAGTATTTCTGTTGGAATTGAACTCTCATTTTATACCACTATGGTCAGAGAAAATACATGGTATAATTTCTATTTTTTTGAATTTCTTGAGGTCTGATTTGTGGTATAGTATGTGATCAATTTTGGAGAAAGTTCCATGGGCTGATGAGAAGAATGTAAATTCAGCTTTATTTGGGTGGAATGTTCTGTAGAGATGTCAGACCCTTTTATTCTAGAGCTCTGTTTAAGTCCATTATTTCTTTACTTATTTTCCATCTGGAGGAAATGTCCAGTTCATTCAGTGGAGTGTTGAAGTCCCCTGCTACTATGGCATTGTTATTTATCATGCTATTAGGATCAGACAAGATTTGCTTTATGTAACTGGGTGTTCCTGCATTGGGTGCATAAATACTAAGAATTGTTAATTCTTCTTGTTGGATCTTCCCTTTCACCATTATATAGTGGCCATCTTTGTCCTTTTTTACTTTTTCTGTTTTAAAGCTTAAGTTATCTGAAAATAGTATAGCCACCCCTGCTTTCTTTTGACTTCCACTTGACTGGATGATAGTTTTCCACCCCTTGACCTTTAGCCTGAAGGCATATTTGTGGATTAGATGCTTTTCCTGTAGACAGCAGATACTAGGCTTGTGGATTTTTATTCACTCTGCCAGTCTATGTCTCTTCAGAGGACAGTTTAAGCCATTCACATTTATTGAAAGTATTGAAATTTGAGGTAGATTTCCGTTCATATTGTTGGGTGAAATCCTTTTGTTTTGTTTTGCTTCTTGAGCCATCATGATGTCCACATTCTAGCCTTTAACTTTTGAATGATTTTACTTTGAAGAGTGTCTATTGCGCTGTTTGGTGTGTAATGCAGGTCTGAGTACTTCCTGTAGGGCTGGTCTGGTCTTTGCAAATTCCATCAGTGATTGCTTGTCTGGGAAGGACTTTATTACTCCCTCACAGATGAAATGTAATTTTGCTGCATAAAGAATTCTAGGTTGGGCATTATTCTGTTTTAGTAGATTAAGGATAGGTGCCCATTCCCTTCTGGCTTGTAAAGTTTCAGTTAAGAAATCTGCAGTTAATATGATAGGCTTTCCATTGTAGTTTATTTGTTGCTTTCATCTCACTGCTCGGAGAATTGCTTCTTTCATGTTTACCTTGGTCAGCTTAATAACTATGTGATGTGGTGATTGCTTTTTCACATTGAGTCTTCCAGGAGTTCTATGTGCTTCTTGTATATCTTGATATCACGATTTCTGGGCAGCCCTGGCATATTTTCCTCCAGTATTCTATGAAATAAGTTTTCCAGCCCTTGTGGATTTTCTTCTTCTCCCTCTGGTATGCAAATGATTCTAAGATTTGGTTTGTTTACATAATCCCACATTTCTTGTATGTTTTGGTCTTGTCTCTTGTTTCTATGTTCTTTTTCTTCATCAATTTCTTTAGCACATAGGCATTATCTTCAAGCTCTGAGAATCTTTCCTCTGCATGATCCATTCTATTCATGAGGCTTTCCACTGTATTTTGAGTTCCTTGAATGCCTCCTTCATTGCCAAGATTTCTGTTTGGTTTTTCTATAGAATTTCAATTTCTTTGGAGAATTTTTCATTCATTTCCTGAATTGTTCTTGTGGTTTCTTTATGTTGGAATTCTATTTTCTCTTCAATTCCATTGAGTTTTCTTACAATCCATAATTGGAATTCTTTCTCTGTCAGTTTAATCATATAATGCAAGTTCGTATCAGTTGATGGAGATCAAATATTTTCTTTTGGAGCTGACTTTTCTCTCTGATCTTTCATGTTTCCAGTGTTCTTTCACTGATTTTTTCTCATCAGGCTACTTTGTGAATGACTGGGGTTGTTGGCACTGGTTTATAGACTTAATTCTGGGACTCCAGAGGGATGTTCCTTGGCAGAGCTAGGGAGATGTGCTCTGGTCCTGTATTTTCTTAGAGGTGTTTTAGCCTGTTGGGTTATCTCTGCCCTGTTGTCTTCACCTTCTGCTTATGGAGATTAGTGAGTTTCGATCCCTTGCTTAGATTCCCAGGAGTTGGATCACTCTTGTGTGTGTGACTCCAGTATGGACCACTAGTTTGAGGCAGAAGGCACTGTGTTGGGCTATGAGGTTACTCTCTCTTTTATTCCTTGTATTTTCCATGGAGGAGTCAGTTATCAAGGTATTCCAATACTTTTGTATTGAGCTCTAAACCCCCAAATGAGACATACAGGTGCCTCAGTCTTTAGGGAATGTCATGCCACTTCCAAGGGTTACTTGAGCCCTGTTACCACTTTAGGTGGGGTGAGAAGAGCAACCGGCATCGGTGAGCCTAAGAGAGTATACTTCAGAGGTTGCTTGATCTGCTAGGAGAGAGTTGCTAATATGATATTCAGGGCTCTTTGACCACTCTTGCGGAGCAGCTCCTGATGGGGGAGGGGGTGTCAATTAGTGCAATTGCTAAGGACTCTGGTCAAGATTTTCCTTCCCAGGCCACAAGCCCCTAAGTTGGCAACAGCCTGGGCACCAAGGGCAAGCCCTTGTGGTATGGTCTTATCAGATGATCAAAACCAATCAGGTGAACCAAGTCAGCAAACTGTCCCCTTTTGCTTAGATCCGAGGTCCCACAGATTCAAGCTAGTCATACAGGGAAAGTGACTTTTCTCCTTTCTCCCTTCCTTTAAGGGCCGAGTCTGTCCTGGAGGGCGGGGGGGGGGGGGGGCGTTGGCTGAGACTGCTACAAGACTCAGCCCAGAAAATGTCTTCTCTCATTTCTCCCCTCCTCCAAGGGTGGGGTCTGCCCTGCCAGAGGGGAAGATATCCCACTAGACTGGGGGAAGGGCCCTTCCTGGGGCTACCAGGTGTCTCAGCCCAGGAAGTGGCTACCTTCCTTACTCCGCCCCTCCAAGTGCATGGTTTGTCTAGTTGGTAGGAAGTGCATACCTCAGGGCTGCTGGAGAAGCCCTACCCAAGGCCACTGAGGGACCCAGACCGGAAAGAAGCCTGCCTCACTACTCCACCCCTGCAGAGGTGGAGTCAGTCCCTTCAGTACAAAATACCAGTGGCCTGTTCACAGCCTCAACCCTGGTGGGTCTCAGCCTGGAAAGCGGCATCCCTCGCCACTCTGCACTTCCAAGGGTGGGGACCGTTCCTTTGACAGGAGGCGCAAAAGAAGCAGCCATGGGTCCCAGCTGGGAAAGCAGCCTCCTTCACTACTCCACCCTTCCTGGTGTAGAGTCTGTCCCTTTGGCAGGTGACACCAGCTACCAAGTCACAGCAAAGAGGTGACCATGGGTCTCAGCTCAAAAAGTGGCCTCCTTCACTACTGCACACTTTTAGGGGTGTGATTTGTCTCTTTGGTGTATGGCAGCCCTGCCACGGAGATGAAACAAAGGGGTGGTAGCAGTTGCGGATTTCGGCTTGAAAAGCAGACTCTTTCACTACTCCACCTAGGGGCGGAGTCAGTCCCTTTGGCTCCAAGTGCCCCGGGGCCGAGTCGCATGGAAGTGGGGGTGGGGTGGTTATGTTGCCCAGGGTCATGGCTGGAAAAGTGGGCTCCTTCGTTACTCCGCCCTCCCAAGGCGGGGTTTGTCCTTTTGGCGCAAAGCGCAGGTGGCTGGGTGGGACGGGGTCTGCCCGAGCCCACCTGGCAACTCAGCCTAGAAAGCGACCTCTCTCCCTTTTCCACCCCTTCAAAGGCGGAGCTTGAGCCACTGGCACAAAAAAGACCAATGGCAGGGTTGGGAGAGAAAGCGGCTTCTCTCCTTACTTCACTCCCCCAAGGGCGGGACCGCTCTGCCGGGCAGTGGCAGGGGCAATGCCTGAGTCCATTACCTGAGCAACAGGCCCTGGTAATTCTAGGCTATGGACTCTCAAAATGGTGGCTGCCCAGCCACTAAGAGTCAGCGCTGGAGGCCACTGCGCGGGTGGGTATCAGGAGCTGGGCTTGTCACCGCTGTCTCCAAGAGCGGCCCGCTGAGCCCACTGCTTCCCTAAGACACTGACTCGCGACTGATCGGTAGGAGGGATCTGTACTCTGTCCCAGCCTGCACCGGCCAAATCTTCGGCAATTTCCGAGGGCAGAGCCTCCTTTATGGTGTTCACCCCCCCAATCCGGTCCTGGCGGCCTCCGGAAGTGAGAAGCTTGTCTCCAAGCTCTCTCCTGCAGAACCAGGAGCTGTCCGCTTGGACCAGTTCCTGCCCCCACAAAGCAGACCCAGCACAGCACACTGGAGAGTTCGAGATGTTCCCCGCTCCTGTCTCTACGCCACACAGCCTGTCGCCAGTGCTACCCCTTCGCACTGACTTCAGGCGCTTCCCTGTCTGCATGGGTGTGGAGGTCGGTGGAGGAAAAGTCGTCCTCCTGTGGGTCAGATCACACTGCCCTGGCCTGCCCACGGGGGTGGCTGTCCCATTCTCTATTCCCTACTGTATATCTCTCACTCTCTGGACTTTGCAGTTGATTTTCCGATTCACCTTTTTGTTTTTTTTTCCCAGTGCTGCTTGTCCCTTTGCTGCTTCTCTGCAGATTCACGAAGCAGATCCTGTGGAAGAGCGATTTATTCGCATGTGGTTGTCTGCATTCTTCACCTTCTACTCTGGGAGCAGATAGCAAGGAGGTCACCACTAATCCGCCATTTTTCTGGACCCCTCCTTATTGGGGTTTTGATTTGAATTTCTCTGATTAGTGATGTTGAACATTTGTTATATGTTTGTTAGCCATTTGCATATTTTCTTTTGAAAACTGTTCATGTCATTTGCCCACTTTTCAATGGGTAATTTGTTTTGTTTTATTTTGTTTTTGCTGAGTTGTGTGAGTTTCTTATAAATTCTGGATATTCGTAGTTTGTCAGATGCATAGTTTGTACATATTTTCTCCAATTTGTAGGTTGTGTGTTTACTCTGTTCCTTATTTCTTTCATTGTGCAGAAGCTTTTAGTTTAATTAAACTGCATGTTTTAATTTTTGTTTTTCTTTCATTTGGTTTTGGGGTCTTAGTCATAAATTCTTTTCACAGGCAATGTCCAGAAGAGTTTTTCCTAGGTTTTATTCTATATTTCTTTATGGTTTCAGATATTACAATTAAGTTTTTAGTCTATCTTGAGTTAGTTTTTGTATATTGTGAGAGATGGGGATCCAGTTTCATTCTTCTGTATATGGCTATCCAGTTTTCCCAGCACCATTTATTGAAAACAGCATCCTTTCCCCAGTGTATGTCTGCTTTGTTTTGAAGATAAGTTGGTTATAGGTATATTGCTTTATTTCTGGTTCTCTATTCTGTTTCATTGATATGTGTGTACTTTTATACCAGTACCATGCTGTTTGGGCTACTATAGTCTTGCAGTATAATTTAAAGTCAGGTAATGAGATGCCTTCAGATTTGTTCTTTTTGCTTAGGATTGCTTTGGCTATTCAGGCTCTTTTTTTCTTCCATATGAATTTTATAATTTTTTTTTTCTAATTCTGTGAAAAATGTCAATGGCATATTGATGAAGATTGCATTGAAACTATAGATTATCTGGGGCAGTGTGGTCATTTTAACAATATTAATTCAACAAATTCGTTAATGGGAACTTTTTCCATTTGTTTGTGTCATCTACATTTTTTTTCTTCAGCGTTTTTGTATTTTTCCTTGTAGAATTCTTTCAACTCCTATAATACTATGTATTTTCATAATAAAAACCCTCCACAAGCTAGGGATAGAAGGAACATATCTCAAAATTATTTATAAAAGCTATATATCAGAAACCCACACATGGACAACATCATACTAAATGGGGAAAGGTGAAAGCATTCTCACTTAAAACTGGAAGAAGACAAGGATGCTCATCTTCACAACTTCTATTCAACATAGTACTGGAATTCCTACCCAGAGTAATCTGGCAAGATAAAAAAATGAAAGGTATCCAAATTGGAAAATAGGAAGTCAAATTATCTGTGTTCACTGAAGACATGATTTTAAACCTTGAAAGCAATAAAGACTCCTCCAAAAGACTTCTAAATTTGATAATTGGATTCAATAAAGTATCTGGTTAAAAAAATCAATGTATACAAATCAGCAGAATCTCTATAACCAATAATGACCAAGCTGAGAACCAACTGAGAACTCAATCACATTTATAATAGTTGCAAAACAAATAAAACACCTAGGAATATATTTAACTGAGGAGGGAAAATTCTCCTTGACATTGGTCTTGGAAATAATTTTTTATATGACCCTCAAAATTACATCCAACAAAAGCAAAAATTGGGAAATGAAATTGCATTAAACTAAAATGCTCCTGTACAGTGAAGGAAACAATCAACAGGATTAAGAAACAATATATATAGCATGGAAGAAAATATTTTCAAACCATACATCTAATAAAAGATTAACATCCAAAATATATAAGCAACTGAAACAACTTAATAGCAAGAAAACAAATAACCTGACTAGAAAGTAGGCAAAGGATCTAATCAGACATTTCTCAAAAAAAAAAAAGACCTACAAATGGCCAATAGGTATATGGAAAAATAGTCAGCATAACTAATCATCAGAGAAATATAAATTAAAACCACAAGGAAATATCACCTCTCACCTCTTAGAATAACAATTTTCAGAATGGCAATAGATAGCAACTGCTGGTGGGGATGTAAAGAAAAGAGAACTCTTGTACACCGTGGGGATGTCAATCAGTACAGCAGTTATGGAAAATGGGTGCAGAGTACCAACAAAATTAAATACAGAACTATACTATGATCTGCAATCTCACTTCCGGTATATATCTCAAGGAAATAAAATAAGTATAGTAGTGATATCTGTGCTGTCATGTCCACTGCATTATACACAAAACTCAAGATATGGAATCAACCTAAGTGTCCATCATCAGATGAATGTCTAAAGAAAATGAAGAGTATATATAAATATATAATGAAGATATATTATGCATATAATAAAGATTATATATATATAAAATAAAGATAGATATGATTATCTTCATTCACACACACTGAATGTCCTACTTTTCAGCTTTTAATAAGGAAGAAATCCTGACATTTGTGATAATGTTGATGAAGTTGTAGGCATTACGCTAAGTAAAATGAATTGAGCACAGAAAGGCAAATACTAAATGATGTCACTTGCATATGTAATCTAAAAACATTAAACTCACAGAAGCAGAGAGTACAATGGAGCTTGGCAGGGGCTGTCTGTGGACTTGGGGTGGGAGGAATGGGCAGATGTTGGTCAAAGTGTACAAAGTTACAGTTAAGAGAAATAAAAATTACGTAAATTACACACAATGGATGGGAACATGAAAGAGGTTTCTGGGATGCTCATATATTCTTACATGCATGAGAATGCTTACATAGGTGTGTTCCATTTGTGAGAATTCATCAAGCTGAATACTACAGTATGTACACTGTTCTGTATATAGTAAGTTGGAAAAAAAAGAAAGTGGAGAAAATCACCATTCACTTTTAGGATATGATTTGAATGTTAGATGCATAATATTTGCTCTCAAATTGGGTATAATGTAGTATCTAGATACAAGCCATATGTAGCTAGAAGAAAGACTAAAAAATATGCCCTAGTTTTTGAAAGCCATATACTAAGCTAAAACCATGCTGTTCTATTAACGAAGGGCAAAGGATAAACTAGAAATTGAAGGAGAACTAGGAGTTTCTGTCACCAAGAGTTGGGACTGATTTCCAGAAATTATGTTAAAATGATAGCTCTGTAGCCTTTCTCTAGCATTAAAAAGTATTATTAACTGACATGAAATTTAATAAGCAATGAAGGAGTAATTTTTTTAATAGAAAAAAATCTCAGTAAAACAACACTAAATTACCTGGATCTTAATTAAAATAAACGATCATGAAAATCCCCCACATCACTTTACCTATAAATGAATTATTTTTAAAATTTATATGAAAATGCTTATATTTTAACTGTTTTTGTGTATATATAACTCATCTGGAAAATTGTTTTATGTAGATCATTTAATGTCAACACCATCTATACAGCACAGGTAACAACTGATTTGATTGAATGATGCTTTTATATAACTTGAATGCCAAACTCATGATTTATGTCAAATTTTTGTACATTCCTTTACTAGTTTTTGGTACCAGACTCTCAAAATGTTATATTAAAAACTGCTACTTTAGGGTTTTGCCTTCCTTTCATATCATCATTTTTTTTATCAGCCAATGAATCTCATACACCTTGGATCATCTAAATATTAGTCTATTAAATATCGGCAATAGTGGTAAGCCTTCTAATTACAAATTCATAGTTTTAAATACTTAGTGAATGACTTAAAATGGTTTTTTTGTGTGTGTGTGTGTGACCATGGCATATTCCAATCAAAAACAAAAACAAAAACTATGGGTAATGCTGAAAAACTTATTTTAAGGCTAGGACTATATTACATCTTTATCATTTGAATAGGTGCAGCTGTGTAGGAACCTGCCTAGGTAATTATCTGGCTTTTACTCATTTTATATTATGTAATACTAAAATCTGTAATAGTTCTACAATCATTTCTTGTAAATTAACTGTTTACTATTTGATCAAGTAAGAAGTGAACAAAGAGGGGAAAAAAACCAAAAAAAAAACAAGGCCATATGTGATACAAGAGAAGTGTCAAGGCAAGTGGCCACCTAAGAGTACCAAGAGTATCTGGTCCATACAGAAGGAGCATCCACTCAAGAATCAATAAGTTTAATGTGGGCCTCCGGGTTCTCAAAAAGACAAAAAAGAAAATTAAACAAACCAAAAAAATTGTTAGGTGCTTATAAGATATTCCTTCATTAAAAACAACATACACATACACACACACACACACACACACACACACACAACACTAACAATTAAGGCAGATCTTAAATGGCTAAACTATATCCCAAAGTCAGGTCTGACCTACAAACCATCAGACTGCAAACTTTGCATTAGAGTTTTACATGTATATTAATGTATTTTAAGCTAATATATTATGTCAACAAAGGTAGACTGCTGATTTTTGTTATCATTTCTTAATTTTGTTCAGTGTTGAGCCTTCATATTTGAGGAACATTTTTCAGAAAACTAGTAGTAAAATTTTAAAAAAACATTTTTTTTTTATTTAGTGAGTAAGAGGTGGGTAAACGACAGCAAATTTGTAGTGTTAAATAGAGGAATTAAAAAAGACTATAGATATCACATTGATGAATTTTTATAAAAGGTGATAGATTTTCACTACAGAACAACTGGATATTTTAGTAAACAAAATACCATGTTTTTAGCATCCCATTTATATTCAGTTAGGTTTTCCAGGTTTAAGAACATTTAAAATCTTAGACTTAAACTTAGATATGACAATTTTAAGCCTACCTCTTAGTCATTTAAAATTCTTCAGTAAGTGCTTGGGCAATTATTTTTTTCCTAACATTATTTTCCCCAAAGATATGTAAGATATTTACATATGTAAAT
Source organism: Indri indri (assembly GCA_004363605.1). Classification (NCBI taxonomy): domain Eukaryota; kingdom Metazoa; phylum Chordata; class Mammalia; order Primates; family Indriidae; genus Indri; species Indri indri. Next base: position 25,497 of record RJWJ010009440.1, read on the forward strand.
GTGTAAGGCAGACAGAAAAAAAAATCACTTTATATACATATTCCTTTCCAGAATTCTACATATGTTAAAATACATACTCAAGAAGTAATCTTATTAGAAAGTTTTCCTTTTCTCTGAATGTGTTGTTAAAATTTTGAAACCTAAGGTAACCTTAAAAAGATGCAATCAATACAAGTTCAAGTGTGACAACTTCTTACGAAACGAGTAACTTTATCCTAACTCTAAATCCCATTGTGACAGACTTGATCCAATTTTCAGGCTTGGCAACACATTTTTGAATCATTATATTATCATTGAGCTCATTTTAGAATTAATTAACTTTTTAGAAGATTACTTACTGTTATTTTCATTCATTTCTTTTTCTTCACACACACAAAATGCAGCCTTTGTAAATGTAAGAACAGATCACGCAGAAAGGTGAACGGCCGGAAACTAGGAGAGTAGAATGAGGGCTGCAGGGCAGGAAGTGGGTTACGCGTGGGACGCCACCAAACAAAATGTGTGGCTGCTGTAAGTAACAGAACACAGGTGGAATTAAACACAAAGACTCAGAACGGAGTGCATATAGAGCAAAGCAGATATTAAACGGAAGCCCAAGAGGTTTCCTAAGGAACAAAAAAGACATAAATAACTAGCATAGCAGGACAGGCAGTATTCCTTAACAGGCACATCTTGAAGATTCTGGCAATTATTAAAACTCAGCTAGGTAAGAGTTCCAGAATCTACAAGGAAAATCTACACGTAACACATCAAGTCCTGAAGCACCGTGGTTCACTAACAGATTCAAGACCAGTAATTCTTACCAATTGCAATAAAAACTAAGAAAACCAACAGTTTGTTTTTACAGAATGCTTACCATATTATTTGACAAATGGATTTCATACATAATTTCATTTAATATGAAATTTGTGAAAGGAAGATATCGTACCTATTTAATAATTGAGACTTTTGCACAGATTTTAAGAATCACGCACCACGCTAGTAAGTTAGTAAGCAGCAAAGCTAAGAACACAGCCCCTGTTTAATAGGATTGTATATTAATTTTCTCTGCTTACTGTAACAAATTACCACAGATTTAGTGACTTCAAACTATATAAATTTATTATCTTCCGGTTTCGGATGTTCAAAGTCAGAAATGTATGCCACCAGGCTAAAATCAAGCTGTCAGCAAGGCTGCATTCATCTTAAAAAGCTCTAGAGGATAATCCCTTTCCTTGCCTTTGCCAAGTTCTAGAAGCTGCTCATATTCCTTGGCTTGTGGCCCCATTCCTCGGTCTTCAAAGCCAATAACTGTGGGTTGGGTTCTTCTCATACTGCCATCTCTCTGCTTCTCCATAGTCACCGCCTCCTCTGGCTCTCGTAGGGACCCTTGCTATTACATTGCGCTTGCCTGGGTAATTCAGGATAATCTTTCTGTTTCAACATCAGTTGATTAGCAAATCTACTTCCACCTATAAACAATTCAGCTTTAGCATGTAATATAAGATATTCACAGTGCAGGCCATAAGAAGTGAGCATCGTCGATGCTGGTGATGGTGAGGGGTGTATTATCTATCTACCACGGACCGCAAAACCTTCACCTTTCACTCTCAGCTCCCAGGGCTTACTCAAGCCAGAGACTTGCACATGGGTGACATGTACGAGCATCGTGCAGGCTCTTCCCACCCGCTCTTTGCCAAGAAGCCGTGAGTCTCAGAAATAACTGTCAAAAGTGTCTAATCCAGAAATGAGGGCTAAAAATAAGCATGAGCCCTTGGTTAGAGAAAAAAGAACTTTTTTCCTCTAATAATGTAAAATAATGAATATGACTTATAAATGGAACCTGGTCAGAAAATAAAAAAGTCTGTTTTCACATGCAAGTATGCGAGTTTTATATTTTTAGGAAATTTTTAAAAATGATAATGAGAAGAAATGAGTGGGAACAGTTTAAAAAATTAAGCCTTGAATAGCTAAGAGGGCTTCGTGCTGAATACAAACATGTAGTAATTGCTAATCTACTCAGATTTCTCTTTAGCAAATTTCAGCATGAATTTTGTGAAAATGATAGCATGATTAAGAATATATTTTGAGATAATTGAGAGAAAACAGAAAGCTTTTTAAGCATAAAAAACATGAGAAAATGACATTAAGCCCATGAAATTATAGAATCCTAGTATTAGAACCAGAAATCCAGAGATTCTAAAACCTTTTGCAAATGACAAATTTAAGTAAAAACAAAGATTTTCCCCATCTTATCCAAGAATTTTCCTAAATTGGGACTTGTTTATTGGCAGTTAATAGACCATCTAGAATTAAAAATAAGTTGTCTTACGGTATTGATCAAGTATACAATATAGGAAATAAAACCAGATGGTGGCGTGAATAAACAGGGCACGGGAAGGATCGGGTGGGCGGGAGATGAGCACCATACAGAGATGACGCCCTAGAAGCCGGGCAGTGGCCAAGCGAGCACAGAGTCACTCAGGTAGATTAGATTTTCAAAATCAAATACAATATATTGCCTAAAAGAAACATGCTTAAAACAAAATAATAAAGGAAGTCGACTTAGAAAAAGGAAATATAATAGGCAAACATTGACCAAAATAAAGCCCACTTATCTATGTAGTAGCAGATAAATAAAACTTGGGGGTGAAAAAATTATAATGTAAAAGAGCAATTTTATATATCAGTAAAGCAAAATAAATCAGTAAGTTTTTTCAATTGTATGTCATTTGCTCAAAATAGAAACAGCAACAAAATGATAGTGAAACTATCCTATGCAGAAACTGAAATGTATCATTTACTGTTTAATGATTTTAGTCTACTTCTTTTTATTAATTACATGTAATCATAGTCATGTAATTACATGTATAAAAGCAGAATTAATCTGCAACAAGTACTGCAATGTTAACAATTTGTGCAATCATTAAAAGATGAGTTAATCAAGTCTGATTTTGGCATTTGGTATAATATCATCATTAAAACTACTATTTACCAATTGCCTTCCAGGTGAAAGAAAAATACTTAAACAGGTGATATTGAAATTTTGATAACTTTCAAAAAGTTATTTGCAATACTAAAATAACACTTATTCACTAAACTATCTTAATATGTAGTTTTAAAAATAAGTGTTTATTGGAAGGGCTTTGATTTGGGGTTTCAGGTGCAGCTACAGATCAGTAACCATATGAAAAGCATAAAATATATTCTTTTAAATTGCCTGTGGTAGACATAATCTAGAGTAACCCGCTTAGGTTACATTGAATGGCAAAAGTGATAGGCTATCGATACCTTGATTATGTTTTGTAATAGAAGACTCTGTCTTATCAGATTGGAGAGGGAGATTCTCCTGCTGGCCTTGAGAAAGGGAACAGCCAGGTTTTGAATGTGTATGGAGGGGTCGGACAATAAACTGCTGGCATCTCTTAAACCCTAAGCATAGACCCTCGGCCAACATCCAGTAATAAAATGGGGATGTAATTCCTGCAATCACAAGAAGATGAATTCTGCTGAACACCTTGTGGGAGCTTAGCAGAGGCTCTATCCACAGTCAGGAATGACAAAACCACAAACTTACTGACCGTGTTTTTTGCAACCTTGTAAGACTTTGAGCAGTGCATCGGCTAAGCTGCGCCCTGACTCGTAACAGAAACTGTAAGACAGTAAGCGGGTGTTGTTTTTGTCCACTACATTTGTTGACTTTTTAAAATTGTTTTGCAGCAATGTAAAACTAATACAGAGCCCTAGATTGTGAAGGATGAAAGTTAATGTAGGCTAAGAAGTAATTGCCATGATTCCTGGAGATATTCGAAAAACGGACCTCATATATGAGGCATGACTCCAGGTTTAGGACATGTTATGGCACTATCCTGAAAAGGCTGAACGTCATGGACAGGGACTGTAGCTCTGACTAAGTTTTCTGCACCCTGCAAGCGTAATGTGAACTTGGGCACATCTGTTGGGCATGTTAGAGTGAATGCCTTGGGAGTGGGGATTCCGGATGGATTGGGGAAAAGATGACTCAATTAATTATTTTTATTAATCGTTCATTTTGGATTTGTTATTAAAAGCCTAAGAGATTATTAAATGTGGTTACCAGACAAATAAGGTGTGCATAGAATATAATATAAAAATTAACACAGCTAAACTCTTGCCTGCTAATAGAAAACATAAAAATAGTGATGCAAATATGATGAGATTTAAGTGTAGCACTATCAGCTCTGGCAGAGGAAATAGACAAAAATGCAGTTTAAATATTTGAACAACATAACAAAATGAGCATGTAGTGACAGCAGGGCATTGTCTTTACCTTATTTTTTATGAACTTTTAAGAAACATTAATAGACCCTTTCTTACATCACTTTTAGTTTTATAGAAAAATAGAGCAGAAAATAAACAAATAATCCCACTTCCTTCCACTCCATAGTTTCCGCTATTATTGACATCTTCCATTGATGTGATTGTATGTTACAGCTGATATTGATAATTGAATTAATTCAACATTGATACGTTATTACTAACAAAAGTCCATAATTTACATTAGGATACACTCTATGTATTTTATATTCTATCAGATTTGACAAATACATAATGTCCTGTTTTTGCCATTACACTGTCCTAAAGAATGAAATCAGTCTCCTAAAAATCCCGTCTTCTACTGATTGATTCCTCCCTCCATCATCTCAGAACCCTGGCTACCACTAATACTTTTGCTGTCTCCATAGTTCTGCCTTTCCCAGACATCATACACCTGTAATCATACAGTATGTAAAATGTTTTTGGATTGGCTTATTTCACTTAGAATTATGCATTTAAGTTTTCTTGAGGTCTTTTTGAAACTTGATAGCACGTTTTTAAATTCCTGAATAACATTTTGTTGAATGGATGTACCATGCTTGTTTATTCATTCATCCACTGAAGGGCATTTTGTTTGCTTCCAAGTTTTAGCAATATGAGAAAAGGTGCGAAAAACATTTATGTGCAGGATTCGTATGGATGTTAATTTTCAACTTATGTGGATAAGTTCCTAGGATTGTTGGATCATATGGTAAGACTATATTTAGCTCTATAAGAAACATCCCACCTATTCCAAAGTAGCTATACCATTCTGTGCCAACAATGAATGAAAGTTACTGTTGCTCCTCATGCTCGCCAGCATTTGCTATTCTCAGTATTTTTGTTTTTTCATTTTAGCCTTTCTAATAGATGTATAGTGGTTTCTCATTGCTTAAATTGCAATTCCCTATTGACATAGCATGTCAAGCATTTTTATATATGTTTAGTCACCATCTGTATACCTTCATTGGTGAGATACCTGTTCAAATCATTTGCCCAATTTTTAAATAGGTTGTTTCTTTTCTTATTGTTGAGTGTTAGGAATTATTTATGTATTTTGTATGCAAGTCTTTCATGAGATATATATTTTGCAAATATTTACTTCCACCTGGTGGCTTGACTTTACAGTGTCTTTCAGAGAGAGGTTTTTAATTTTAATGAAGCCCAATTTATCAATATTTTTGTTATGAAGCATGCATTTGTTATTGCATCTAAAAACTCTCCACAAAATCCAAGGTCATCTAGGTTCTCTATGTTATCTGCAGAAATTGTGTACTTTTGCATTTTACATATAGATTTATGATCTTTTCGAGTTAATTTTTTTTTCTGAAAGGTCTAAGTTCTGTGTCTAGATTCATTTTCTTGTATGTGGATGTCCAATTGTTTCAACAACATATGTTGAGAGGTCTATCCTTCCTTTTTGTATTGCTTTTGTGCCTTTGTCATAAATAACTTGATTGTATTTGAGTGGGCCTAGTTCTGCACTATTTATTATAAACTCAGTTCTCAAGTGTCCATAAAAAAACTTATGAACACATTATATAAGAGAAAAAGCAGGTAAATCTTCCAAGCAGAATAGTATAATCATATTAAAAACAATAATGAATAAAAACAAAAACAAAAAAATTACTAATCATGCTTTTAGGTAAAAATTGTACCAAGAAAATAAAGGGAAAATCCTAGTAACATACCATTTGAAGTCATAGGCTTCATATTTTATTATTAAATAGTAACAATTTTTAAAATTCTAATGATTGCTAAGGAATATTGGTAAATTCAACAGAAATAAAAAAGATAGAACATAATTAAGTTTGAAAAAATTATCTGATTTCTATTTGTAACTGTGTTAAACCTATATATTTATTTGGAGAGAATTTGCATTGATATTATTCAGTATCATATATTTTCTTTCCAGGAATAGATTTCATTTCAAATCCTGTATGTTAAGTTGAAAGTTTTGAGAATATTTTTTAAAATTATTATTTAGGTTTTGAAAATATAATTTCAATATTGTCATCATACTCTTTAGTTTTGTGATATTTTTCTGTGGCACATTTTAATATATAATCTATTCTAAATTATTGTTTATAATAGACAGGAAAATTACTGAATTGTGTATTTGTATGATTATTTTCCATTTGATTTTTTAGGAGAATTTCTTTACAGACCTCGGATCTTCTTAGGATAATTTAGTTCTATCTCCTTATTTTCAGGCTCTTGAAATTGCCCATCTACAAAAAGCATGTAATTTTTCTTGAATAAGATTAAAGAGAGTTTAGTAATTTTCAATTATGCTAATGGCTCTCCATTATAACATGGATAATTGAAGACTGACTTGTGACTAGGCAGCAAGCTGCTTATCCTTTATGGTTTATAGTCAACCTACTTCTGAAATGGATGTGAGCTAATTTACTATATACAAGACAGAATAAAACTATTAAGAAAAACTATTTGAAACCATAGCTGGGAAGGGAAAATAAATTAGTTAAAAATTTTAAAAGAACCGCGTTTGATTAAATATTATAACATGCAACTTTAGTGTTTGACTAATTATGTAAATGATATAATGAAAAGTCATGTTTTTTAATAAATTAATCTCCTATGACATTTTATGAGACATATAAAATGTATACAGAATATTAACATATGTCTCAGATGGGACTTGTTGCATCATTTATTCTCCCTTGATTTATGTATAAATTTTTATCACCAAATTAAACATAAGTGATTCAGAGGTATTTTCATGGTCTTCGACATGGTAGATCTCTTGATCTTGTTATTTTAAAAGCTCGACAAAATTATGCAAATTGTGAATAACAGTAATAAAGGTAGTAGATGTGGAAACACCACTAATACTTTCTTACAGCACTAATAATAGCAAGGGAAAATATGGAAATATTTGAAGAAGCAATAGAGAATGTTCAGTGACAATGGTCATTTTTTTTCATAGATCAAGTGACTATCAATTAAAAATAGGGCAACAAGTTTTTAACCTTAAAAAATAGTGGTTTCTCTTTGAAATGCAAGCAATAATAAATATGTGTGAAGTTCAAAGAAAATAATTTTAAATTTTTCTTTAATGTTAAACAAAAAAGTAAAGAAAACCATGCTCTTGGGAACATTGTGAGAAAGAATTAAAGAAGGCATTAGAGGGCTTTCACATATATATACACACATAATTCATACACATACATATATGTATACATACACACATACATACATATACTTATATATACACACACATATACACACAAATATATATCCTTAGTTTAATTAACCAGTGTACGTGTGTATATACATGTGTGTGTGTGTGTGTGTGTGTATAACTGCTATACACACATATATCTGTTAATGAACCTAAAGTTTTGTGGCAGTGTTTTTAGGAATATTTAATTCACATTCCCAAACATCCTTTAGAGCATTCCAATATCAACATTCCATATAATTCAGAATACAAATATTTTACACAAATCACCTATGTCATTTGGGAATCAGTGCAGCATCTTGTAAACCTACTGGGATAAATTGAACATGAATTTAATATTTGATAGAAAAATTATGAGCATGTTTGACCAGTTATAATTAATATTCCTGCTCTGGCACATTTGTGTACAACTGTCTTAGGTGTACTTTTTTATCCCAATTGATCTTCACAAATTATCAAAGAATTGTTCAATTTTAAATATATGCCCCTTCCCCAACTCTCTCTCTCACTTTCTCTGTCTCTCTCTCTCTCTCTCTCTCTCACACACACAGACACACACACATACACACACACACAAACACAAACACAAACACACACTATCTCTCCTTCACTCTTGTTCTTTCTCTACTCAGCTATCCTGGAAAAAAATATACCCAAGTCAAAATAAACCACAATAATTAATTAATAAACAGTGAGATTTCAATAATAAATGCTATACCTCTTACAAAGGCTCATTGTCTTAGTGAAGTAAGAGCTTTATTAATGAAATGCAAAACTAAATATTATTTCATTGTGGGTATATAAGAGGTTGCATGGGAACATTTAAAAAGTTTTCATTGTCAATGGCAAAGATAATAAATAGAAAACAATAGCAGAAGGTAACAGAACAAGAAGGTGAGTTGATTTTATCTAACTATAGAAAATCAACTCCATCATCAACCCACCTAGCTACATAAAACATAAATATCTTTCTTTTTATTTCAGCATATTACAGGGATACAAATGTTTAGGTTACATATATTGTCTTTGCCCCACCCTAGTCAGAGCTTCAAGCCTGTTCATCCCCCTCATGGTGCGCACCACACCCATTAGGTGTCTATATACCCATCCCTCCCCCTCCCATCTGCCTGATACCCGATGAATGTTACTTCTATATGTGCACTTAAGTGTTGATCAGTTAACACCAGTTTGATGGTGAGTACACTTGGTGCTTGTTTTTCCATTCTTTTGATACTTAACTTAGTAGAATGGGCTCCAGCTCTATCCAGGAGGTAATCTACAAGAGGTGCTAGATTACCATTGTTTTTTGTGGCTGAGTAGAACACCATGGTATACATATACTACATTTTATTAATCCACTCATGTATTGATGGGCACTTGGTTGTTTCCACATCTTTGCAATTGTGAATTGTGCTGCTATAAACATTCCAATGCAGATGTCTTTTTTATAGAATGTCCTTTTTCCTTTGGGTAGATGCCCAGTAATGGTATTGCTGGGTCAAATGGTAGTTCTACTTGTAGCTCTTTGAGGTATCTCCATATTACTTTCCACAGAGGTTGTACTAGTTTGCAGTCCCACCAGCAGTGTATAAGTTCCTATCTCTCTGCATCCATACCAACATTTATTGTTTCAGGATTTTTTGATAAAGGCCATTCTCACTGGAGATAAGTTTTTTGTAATAAGAAGTGTACATCTATGAATAAAATTATCATATGTTTTAGGTAAGGACAATCCCTTGTAAATTATTATTTTCGCATTCGTACTATGGCTGATGAAGCTGAATGGGGAAATATCTTCACAACTCACTCAAGGTCTTCAGATCCTTTAAATTAAAGAGTTTTATGCTAAAAGATTATAAATAAAGTTACTAACCCAACATTGATTTACTTTGTTTTCCACACTAGTCAGAAATATCAATATCTGGAAAGTAATTTAACTGATTAATTTAAACATATTTGATCACAAATTATAGAGATCTGGATGTTGGATATTAGATGGCGTATCTTTCTTTCTAGTCTTGTACCAGTTAATTTTTGATGCAAGGGATTTGGTTCCTAAATAACAATTTGACCATTCAGTAATGTAACTACTCTTCTAGAATATTTCAAACATATTTTTAATGTCAGAGTTGACCGGAGATATTTTATGGTAGATCAACCACTCAGATAATTGAAATTAAACTCCCTAAAGAAGAAGGCAATTTTTGTTCACAGGCTTAGAAAATAAATTGCACAATCAATAAATAGTAGATAATGTAATGTTGATAGTGACATATGGTGCTAAAAAACTAAGAAGTTGTCAGTCATAAATGAGTGTCTATTAACTGACATTTCAATTACCATAATATGAAATTTCTGAAGTATATTTTAAAATTAATATATCTGATTTTATAGAAGTCTGTAAACTCTTACCAAAATAATGCAAATCAATACACAAACACAATTTTAGTTACAAATTAAAGTGAAATATTATTTACCACAAATACTATTCTTTGTGAACTATATTCAGAATTCAAAATTCATTGTTGATGGCTGTGATTGTACAGGCTTGCAAACAATAAACAATTGTATTGTTTGTTTTTTGATAATATATGTTTACATATCTTGTTTAGAGCTATGATTCTATCACATTATCACTGATTTAAATTATGGTAAAAGTATAAAATAAAATTTAAACACTGACATACAATAATATGTTATTATAATGGTCAAAGGGACAGAAAGGTGGTTCTAGGGACTAGTATTGTCAATATATAGACATTTTGGGTGTAGAACTTTGCTTTAACATTAGGAAGTAATATTCTTTTAATCTAGTATACACTTTTCTATTTGTCTAAGAATGTAATGTTTTCTATTGTCTTTTATTTGACCATATTGGCTGTCTAATCCCTGCAGGCATTTGATTTCCCTAAGACACACTGTTTTTAATGATCTGTATCTTCCACTTTTTATTCCCACCTCATGTTTAATGGAAGTAGCAGATACATAGCATCATGGGCCAAACAGGATTAGAGGATAATCGCTACTTGATAATTTAGTCCCTTGCATAATGTCATGTTTATTTTTAAATTCAAGAAGGTGATATAAGAAAAATTTATAGAAAACGTTACAGAAATTTATGCTAACTTAACTTTAAAACCTTATATTTAAGGTCCTCAAATAAACCCAATTGATAGAACTGTCTCATGGACCTCAATCTGTCTTCTTTCCTTGTTTAGACCCAGAAGCTATTAAGTTCCTCTCACTTTATCAAAACAGGATTAATACTGATCTCTGTCTCTTTAAGCTCAATCATTCCATTCTTAGGGGACTGTAATACCCATAGAAACAATTAAGACATTTCCTCTCCCAAAAGATAACTCTTCACATTAAAAATATTATTTAGCTGGCTCTATGTTATAATAAATATAATTTCCTTCCAGATATACTCTTGATGAAGTTCTGCAACTCCAAATTTCACTTTGATTGAATTTTTTTCAGCAATATTTATATATAAATTAAAGACAAATTTGAACAGAATATCAACCAAATAATGGTACAAGGAAATGGTACAAAGGAATCTGACATGTTAAGTTTCACATGGTTCTAATTATATATTACAATACATTGATGGACACTTAGGCTGATTCTATATGTTGGCCTGTTTTAAATAGTGCTGGATTAAACATGGGAGTGGAGATAACTCTTTCGCATACCAACTTCCTTTTCTTTAGATATATACCCAACAGTGGGATTGCTGAATCACATGGTAGTTCTATTTTTGGTTTGGTGAGAAGCCTCCATATTATTTTCCATGGTGGCTGTACTAATTTACATTCCCATCAATAGTATAAGAATGTTCAGAGAGACAAGATGAATGCCTAGAGACATCAGCTGCCAGATCATCTCAGAAAGCAGGAAAAGTTTTAGATGAAAAAGGAAGGAAAAAACATAGATTGGGTGTAATTCCAAGGGCAAAATGCCAGAACATACCAGAGATGCCATGGGAATAAGTTGTGGAGCAGAACAAGAGGACCAAGATATCAGCTGAGATCAACATGCAAGAGGCTTGGAGCCTGGTGAAAAGGGTACATGGGGGTGTTTGTTTCTCCCTCCCTCCCATCCCTGGCAGTTAGCAGGCTCCCAAGATGCTGGAGAGCCTTTCTACTCTCACAAGCCCAAAAATGGCTGCTGCCAGTGAACTGGGTGCTTCTTGAGGACAAAGCACCAGGCTGCCAGCCCTCTCAGGGCTACTTCCCATCACCACAGATGCAAGGATCCAAGCTGAGATGGCAGGCACAATATTGCTTCTCCACCCACTACGTGCCTTTGTACTCTCCAGCTTTAGCCCCTCAGTTTTTATCTCACTCACTCCCACACTAACATTTCCCAACTCTAGCCCAGACTGTGGGTGCCACAGGGGCCAGTGGGTCACCAGGGAACAGCATGACACAAGAGCCTGGACACTCTGGGAAGGTTGCCTTCTGGAGAGAGGGACAGAGACAACCAGAGTGCTAGCTTTCCTCCATTGAGACTCTTTTTCTCCCATTCCCATTCTCCACCCATGGCTGCCAAGAGAGACAATTGAGCCAGAGCTCTCAGGAATGGCTGCTTCCTCTCTGTTGGTGCATACACCACATTGAGGTTCCCACAGAGAGTGGGGCTCAAACATCTCCTCTTAAAAACCTGCAGCCAACTGAGAAGTACTCAGAGCGTGAGCTCCCTGCTAACCAGACCTCCCTTGTGCTGCTCGCCTGGGTGCTACATCAGAGGAAGGCACACTCTGAAGCAGAGGGACATTGAACCCCCTTGAGCATCACATAGGCAACTTAGAACCAGCATGCTTCTCCCTGGCATGGTCAGAGATTTATCTTTGGGGACCTGGGTGCAGACCTGCAGGCCAGATACTGTACCCCCTAGGACTTGATTTTTTTGCTTGGGGTCACACAGGGAAGATTTGTGAACTAATCGCAGGAGGTGAGAAAGCCCAAGTGGACAAAAGTAAGAGGAGAGTATAGTGTGGGTCCCAGCCACAGCACACTCTAGAGGACTTATCCACCTGCAGGAAGGCCATTCTCTTGGTGTGGGTGAAATCCTGGACAGGGAAGTTCCCAGCTTGTAGCACCATTGCTGAGGAGTTTGGCTGGCTGGAGCTCCAGCCAGCCAGCAGACGCCAGAGGGAAACTGCAGAGCAGTAAGGGAAGGGAAGAGAAGAATGAAAACTTCTCCTGACAGCCAGATTGTAAATCTCAGACAGCCCTGCCCCTATAAGCAGATATTCTGGTTTGGTGGGGCAATTCAGCCCCTCCCTGGTGGCTCTCCCCAGTGGCCTGGGAGGGACCTTTAACCCCTGCTGATATAACTACCTTATTGCTTTTGTGGAGCCCAAGACCAGGGTCATCCAGCTCAGCCATATCCAGCCTGATGCCCCCCAATCCCCCTCCCTGCTGTAGTGGAGGGTAAGGACTCACCTGGAAGTTCCAGGGCACCACCCAACACCTGAGGTATTGCAGTGTTTTTCCAGAGGGGCTAGAGCCTGTCACAGGTCCCAAAAACAACACTGCAGCTGGTTCTGTCCCACAAGTGACACCTAGTGGTAGGTAGGTTAATTTGTACAGCCCTGTACATTTACTGATTCAATCAAACAGTGTGTGGTTAATCCTTCCCCACCTCATGGCTCGGTGCCTCAGAGATTATACTGGTCATGCCAATATAATTCACCCTGTTAAGATCACATGGCTAGGGAAAGAGAATTCCTAAGACCTCCATCATCCCTCATCACTAAAAGACAGGGAATCTGCCCACTTACGTAGCTCACCACCACTATAGCCTACAAACACTTAGCAACTGAGAAAATCACTACACTATGAATACCTATAAGCAAGGCATCCATTCAGAATATAGATCATCATCAAAGGACCCACAAGCAAAGCAAAAGATTCTTACCCGACATACGCTACAAACATACCCTTACAATCGGGGAGGGGGAAGGCCCATGTAAACAAAAGAAAATATAAAAACCAGAAGCAATAATCACTCTAGATGAGAAGGAATCAGTGCAAGAACCCCAGAAGTCTGAAAAATCAGACCAAAAGGACACCACAAAGGAGCACACCAATTCTCTAGCAATGGATCACAAACAAAATGAAAATATTGAAATGACAGGTAAAGAATTCCAAATATGGAATTTAAGGAAGCTCAATGAAATCTAAGAGAAAATGGAAAACCAACTGAAAGAAACCAGAAAAATAATTCAGGAAATGAATTAAAAAGTTACCAAAGAGATAGACATATTAAAAAAATAGAACTTCCAGAAATGAAAAATTCATTTAAAGAAATATAAAACACAATGGAAAGCTTTAAGAATAGACTATACAAAGTAGAAGAAAGAATTTAAGAGCTTGAAGATGACTCTTTCAAAGTAACACACTCAGTATAAATTATTAAAGAACAACAACAACAACAACAACAACAAAACAAGAGGAATGAACAAAGCCAACAAGAAATATGGGATTATGTAAGATTATGTAAAATGGCCAAATATAAAGATCATAGGCATACCTGAGGGTGAAGAAGAAAATGCACAAGGGCTGAAAAACCTATTTGAAGGAATAATTGAGGAAAACTTCCCTGGTCTTGCAAGAGATGTAGACATCCAGGTACAAGAAGCTCAATAAACACCTGGGAGATTCATTGCAAAGAGGCAATCCACAAAACATATAGTCATCAGGCAGGCCAAAGTCAACATGAAGGAGTAATTCCTGCAGGCTGTGAGGCAAAACCATCAAGTAACTTACAAAGGAAAACCCATCAGGCTAACTGCAGATTTCTCAACAGAAAACTTACAACCCAGTAGAGACTGAGGCTCCATCATCAGTCTTCTTAAACAGAAAAACTGCCAGCCTAGAATTTTTATCCTGAAAAAACTAAATTTCATATATGAAGGAAAATTAAAGACTTTTCTAGACATGCAAACACTGAGGGAATTCATGAAGACCAGACCTGCCCTGCAGGAAATGCTCAAAACAACATTATACACAGATCAGCACAATAGACACCCAGTAGTGTAAAACCACCCAAAAGCTAAGGCTCGGAGCTCATGTAAAACAACAGCAAAAGAGTATAAACAAAGCAATAAGGTACTACCCAACACAATGAACAGATCAGCATTGCACATATCAATCCTAGCAGTCAATGTGGAGAGGGTGAATGCCCCACTCAAGAGACACAGGCTGGCTAAATAGATGATAAAATACAATCTAAGTATCTGCTGTCTCCAGGAAATACACTTAAGTCACAAGGACTCATACAGACTCAAGATGAAGGGATGGGAAAAAAATACTTCATGCAAATGGAAACCAAAAGAAGCAAGGTATAGCCATTCTCATATTAGATAATATTGACTTAAAATCAATAATGGTAAAGAAAGACAAAGATGGTCATTATTTAATGATAAAGGGAATAATTCAACAAGAAGGTATAACAATCTTAAATATTTATGAACCTAACACAGGAGAGCCCAGATTCATAAAGCAAATTCAACTAGATCCAAGCAAAGAGATAAATGACAGCATCATAACTGCTGGAACCTTCAACAGCTCACTGACAGAGCATGGCAAATCATACAAGCAGAAAATAAATAAATAAATAAACACTGGACTTAAATGGTACTCTAGCACAAATAGGCATAACAGACATTCACAGAACATTTTACTCAAAAACTACTGAATATACATTCTTCTCATCAGCCTATGAAACGTTATCCAAGATTCATCATATCTTAGGCCAGAAAACACAGCTTAACAAATTCAAAAAATAGAAATCATGTCATGGATCTTCTCAGACCACAGTGGAGTAAAAGTAAAATCAAATCCAAGAGAAACACTCAATTCTACACGAAGTCATGGAAATTAAACAACTTGGTGCTGAATGATTCTTAGGTCACTAATGAAATTCAGATGCATACTAAAAGATTTCTTGAACTAAATGACAAAATGGACAAAAGCTATCAAAATTTATGGGATTCAGCAAAAGCAGTCTTAAAGGAAAAATTCTTAGCTTTAAATGCATACATCAAAAAGAAATATCTCAACAACACAATGACACATCTCAAGGAACTAAAAAAGGGACAGAAAACCAAACCCAAAGCCAGCAGAAGAAAATAAATAAGTGATGTCAGAGCAGAAACAAATGCAATGGAAAACAAAAAGAAAATGCAATCAACCAAACAAAAAAGTTGGTTCTTTGAAAAGATAAACAAAATTGATAGAACTCTTGTGATACTGACCAGGAAAAGAAGAGAAAGGGCCCAAATAATCTCAATCAGAAATGAAAAATGAGATATTACAACTGATACCACAAAAATACAAAATATCAACCATGACTATGAAAATCTCTGTGCACATAAACTAGAAAATGTAGAGGAAATGAACAAATTCCTGGGTACGCACAGCCTCCCAAGACTCAATTGGGAAGAAATAAAACTCCTGAACAGACCAAGAACATGCAGCAAGATTGAACCAGCAATAAAAAAAAAAAAAAAACATCTTCCAACAACAACAACAAAAAGCCCTGGACCAGAAGGATTCACAGCTGAATGTTACCAGACCTACAAAGAAGAGTTGGTACCCATACTGCAGAAATCATTTCATAACATTGAGAAGGAAAGAATCCTCCCCACTCATTGTATGAAGCTGTATTAATGTGATACCAACGCCAGGAAAGCACACAACAAAAAAGAAAACTCTTGACCAATATACCTTATGAATATAAATGCAAAAATACCCAATGAAATACTAGCAAACCAAATTCAACAGCACATCAGAAAAATAATCCAGCATGACCAAGTTGGCTTCATCCCAGGAGGCGTGGATGGTTCAAAATATGGAGATCTATCTGTAAATGTGATTTACTACATAAACAGGGGAAAAAACAAAGACCATAAGACCATCTCAATAAATGCAGAAAAAGCATTCAACAAAATTCAGCACTATTTTATGATAAAAACCCACAAAAAACCAGGCATAGAAGAAACATAACTCAAAATTATAAAATCCATATATAATAAACCCACAGCCAACATCACACTGAATGCGGAAAGTTGAAAGCATTTCCTCTAAATACTGGAACAAGACAAGTGTGCCTCCTGCCACTTACATTCAACACAGCACTGGAAGTCCTACTCAGAGCAATCAGGTTAGAAAAATAAATAGAGTATCCAAATTGAGAAAGAGGAGATCACACTATCACTTTTCATTGATACTCCACCAAGAGACTCCTGGAATTGATAAATAAATTCAGCAAAGTCTCAAGTTACAAAATCAATGTACACAAATCTGTATCATTTCCATAGACAAATAACAGGCTGGGAGTAAAATCAAAGACTCAATACCAATCACAATAGCCACAAAGAAAATTAAATACCTGGGAACATACTTAACTCAGGATGTGAAAGACCTCTACAAGGAGAACTATGAAACATTGAGGAAAGAAATTGCAGATGACACAAACAAATGGAAAAAATGTATAATGCTTATGGATCAGGAGAATCAACATTGTTAAAATGTCCATACTACCCAAGGTGATTTACAGATTCAATGCAATACCCATCGAAATACCCTGTCATATTTCACATATCTAGAAAAAAATAATCCTACACTTTGTTTGGTACAAGAAAAGGGCTGTAATACCTAAAGAAATCTTAAGCAAAATGAACAAACCTTGAGGCATCACATTAACAAACTTCAAACTATACTACAAGGCTATAGTAACCATAACAGCATGGTATTGGCACACAAATAGGCCAAGGGAAAAAACGGAGTACCCAGATATAAAACCACCCACATACAGCCAACGATCTTTGACAAAGCAGACAACAATATACACTGGGGAAAAGAGTTCCAATTCCATAAATAGTGCTGGGAGAATTGTATAGCCACATGCAGAAGCAGAAAATAGGGTCAATATCTCTCACCACTTACAATAGTTAATTCAAGATGGATAAAAGACTTACATGTAAGGCACAAAATCATACAAATTCTAGAGAAAAATGTAGGAAAAATTCTTCTAATGGTTGGCCTAGGCAAAGAATTTATGAAGAAGAGCCCAACGGCAATTACAGCAGCAACAAAAATAAATAAATGAGACCTGATCAAATTAAAAAGCTTCTACACACCCAAGGATACAACCATTAGAATGAATAGACAACCTATAGAATGGGAGAAAATATTCACAAACTGTACATCTGATGAAGGGCTAATAACTAATAACCAGAATCTACAAAGAACTCATGGAAATCAGCAAGAAAAAAAACAAACAGCCCTATTAAAAAGTGGACAAAAGACATGATCAGAAGCTTTTTATTAATAAAAGAAGATTGACAAATCAGCAATCAACATATGAAAAAATGCTCAGCATCTCTAATCATCAGGGAAATGCAAATAAAAACAATGAGATATCTTCTTTTCCCTGTTATAATGGCTTTTATTAAAAAGTCCCAAAACAGTAGATGCTGGTGTGGATGTAAACAGAAAGAACACTTACACACTGTTGATGGGACTGTGAATTAGTACAACCTCTATGGAAAACAGTGTGGAGATTCCTTATAGAACTAAAAGTAGACCTACCATTTTATCCAGCAATCCCACTACTGGGTATCTACCCAAGGGAAAAGAAGTCATTTTATCCAAAAGACGCCTGCACCCAATGTTTATTAAACACATTTCACAATTGCAAAGATGTGGAATTTAAATGTCCGTCAATTCATAAGTAGATTAACAAAATGTGGGGGGGGGTGTGTGTATACATATATATATATACACACACACACACACACATACATACATACCATAGAGTACTAATCATCTATAAAAAGGAATGAATTAATATCTTTTGCAACAATTTGGATCAAACTGGAGACCATTATCCTAACTGGAGTAACTCAAGAATGGAAAAATAAACACTATATGTATTTGCTATTAAATTGGAACTAACCGATGGACATACATGTGCACAGATGGCAGTAAAACTCAATGGAAATCAAACATGGGGAGGGGGTGGAGTGGAGGAATTAAAACCTACCTAACAGGTACAGTGAACACTATTTGAGAGATAGGCATAATTACAGCCATGACTCAGGTATTACAACAGCAATCCATGTAACCAAAAATGTTTTTACGCTCTTAATATTTGAAATAAAATAAAAGCATGCTTCCTTTTATCCACATCCTTGTCAGCATTTATGTTTTGTCTTTTTGTTTAAAAAAAAATTTAACTGGGGTAATAACATTAAATTTTTGATATATATTTTCCTGATTAATTTTGATGTTGAGCATGTTTTTATCTATGCCTATTGGCCATTTCTATGTCTTCTTTTGTGGTATGTGCATTCAGAACTTTTTGCCCATTTTTAAATTGAATTATTTGTTTTTTGCCATTAGTTGTTTGAGTTCCTTATATATTCTGGCTAATAATCCCTTATCAGAATGATCATCTGCAAATATTTTCTCCCCTTCATAAATTGTCTCTTCACTTTTTTGATTCTTTGCTTTGCTGTGCAGAAGCTTTTTTGCTTGCTATAATCCCATTTGTCTATTTTTTTGCTTCTGTTCTGTGCTTTCAAGATATTACTCCAAACTTTTTTTGCCCAGACTGATGTCCGAAAGTGTTTCCTATATGTTTTATTTCAGGATTTTCATAATTTTAGGTTTTACATTTAAGTCTTTAATGTATATTGATTGAATTTTGCGTATGTTCAGAGAGAGGGGTCTACCTTCATTGTTCTGCATATGGCTATCTAGTTCTCCCAGTACTATTTGTGGGAGAGACTGTCCTTTCCCCAGTGTATGTTTTTTGAGTCTGACTTTTTTGTAGTTACTTTTATAAACCAGTTAATATTCAATGGAGAAAACATAATTCCTCTTTATAATAAAATGGTTTTATATGCAATTTTGTAAATGACATCTAGATAAAACATGGGCAAACATAACAATTATTTGTTTTTAATATCATTGTTTAAGCTGATGTAAACTATAATGTGCGAATCCAAAGCCATTGCTGGCATTCATTTCGCCATATAAAATAGGATATTAATTTTTCTTTTATTTCCTTTTATTTTCCCTCCATTTGTGAAAAGTTATTATTTGTATTACAAAACATGTGGTTCTCATTAATTTAATGGTAGGAAAATTTAAAGAACAAGATCTATTGTTAATGCTTTAAATTACTTTTTTTCCTGCTAAGAATGAAATTAAATTACTTTTTATTCCTGCTAAGAATGAAAAGATAATCTTTGGTTATCAAGAGAGTAATGACTAATATCCTACATTTTAATACTTTTGAGTTTTATACAAAACTTTATAAGTCATTTAATTTTTCTCATCTTATAGACAAAATCTGAAAGCAATTTATGTGAATTTTAATTTAATAATAATCATATAGTTAACTTGTACAGAGTATTTTTATATACTGATAAAGTTGATAGCTGCACATACATAAGGTTTTTCTAAAGTCATCTCTTCTGATTTAAAGTTTCGGTATGGTAAAATTTATCATTTAATTATGTGTGTTTCTCTGAATTTTGATAAAAAGCACACAACTGTGGAAGAGTCATCAAGACATACAGTGTCTGAACACCGCAAACGGTTCCCTCGTGCCCCCCTGCAACACATCGTCTTCCTCCACCTTGTGTACTTGCAACAACTGCTTTTGTCTCGATAATTTTCCCTATTAATGGATTAATAGCGTGTCTCATAAATGGATTTTCATGTAACAGAATGTGGTCTTTTAAGTCTGATTTCTCTCACTTAATACATTTCAGATTCATCTCTGTTGAATTTATCAGAAGTTTATTCATTCTTTTTAAATTTATCAATAGCATTCCATTATATTGCTGTACCACAATTCATTTGTCCTTAAAAGTTAAAGACAGTTGTATATATTTATGAGATAAAATGTGATGTTTCAATGCATGTATACGTAGTACAGTGATCAAATAAGGAATTTACTATATCCACCATTTAAACATTTATCATTTCTTTTTGGTGACAACATTCGAAATCTTCTCTTTCAGCTATCTTAAAATATACACTACATTGTTATTTACTATAGTCACCTTGTTGCATAATGCAACACCAGAACTTATTCTTCTAACTATAGCTTTTTACCCATCGACCAACCTCTCCCATTCCCTATCTTCCTCCTCCCCTCCCCAGCCTGTGGTAACCACTGTTCTACTTTCTACTTTTATGAAATCAACTTTTCTAGATTCCATATACGACTGATATCTCATGGTATAACGTATAATTGTGTGTCAATGATAAATTTAAAAAATACATTAATAAAAAATGGAAAGGAAAAAAACTCCCCAAAGATGAGTTTTGGCCACTAAGCTAACAAACCACCAATTACCAAGGGAATCCTGAGTAAATTCCCAGTCCCTGCTCCCCTGCCCAAAAATGATTCAGTCTTCGGAGGAATCTCACAGAACTGGACTTCCTGAGATTATTCCAAAGATCCTCACACCTTTCCCCTGCCCATTTGGTTGGTGAGGTAGGATAACATTGGCTGATCTGGTGCTAAAGTCTCTCAGAGACTATATGGAAAATATAGAAAAGGAAAAACCAAATATTCACAATGCCATAAGCCTATTGTAATTAATGTTAACAATTTGGTACAATTCCTTCATGTTTCTTCAGAAGTTTTGTTTCCTTTCATAGCTATAATAATTATAAAAACATTTTAATGTATCTTTTAAGTTAAAATATCTCATAATTTGTACTCATTACTGTGGTGTCCACAGCTCTCATTATTATTGATTATGTAATATTTAATGACTACCATAATTTTCTTAACCATTTTTCTATTGTTGAACATTTAAATTATTTCTATATTTTTTCATAATAGCGTACTTTGTAGTACAGAATTCTCCATAGTTTAGGTAATTTTCTTAGCATAGATTTTTAGAAAAGGATTGATTAGGCCCCAAAATATTCCCATAACTTATGTTTCCCAAGTGGATTCTCTGACCGTTTACACTCAGTTCTCCGTTTAAAAAAAATGGCCCTTTGGCCAAATGAACTTGGAAATTGCTGTGTATTATACACAACTCTTGGAGATTTAACAGCACAATAGCTGATTAAAGATGCAGGAGTTCTGTGAAAATGAATATGTTTAATATTGTTTAAAAAAGGTAAAAACATTTGGATTATTTTCATTTTGTATTTAAACCACCGTACACATTTGCATAGAAATCTTTATGTGGACATATATTTTCATTTTTCTTGGATAAACAGCTAGACAGAATGCTGGGTTGTATGATAAGGATAAATTTTAATTTATAAGAAACCCCCAAATTTAGGTACCATTTTATATTTGCATTCATACTTGTTCCGTGTCTTTTCCAGCATTTTATACTCAAGGGTAAAACTGGATCAGATCAGTTATATTTTAATACTGATTTATAGTTCTTTAAATATCTACATAGAAGTGCTTTGTTGTGAATATTTCTTTCACGTTTTTATTGATCTTTTGATAAATAGAATTTTTAAAATTTTAATGAGGTCATAATTTATAATGTTAGACACCAGGGTATTTAAAAATGAAATTAATATTGTCCTGATATATCTAGCTAATTATAGCATATATCTAAGTCCAAATTCATATTTATCCATATTTATTCATCAATACAAAGCTAATTAACAACTTTTAAAATTTCTTCCTAGGAATCACATAGTTTTTTTTTACAATGGTTGGCCCCATCAGCTTTCCAGACTCAGTAAATGACATCTTCATCCATGCAGCTGTTCAATTAAAATTACCTGGGTCCCATTCATTACATATCATTTTTTCCTCACACCAAACATTCAATTCATCACTGCATCCCATGAATTAGAGCTAAAACATCTTGTTTAAATTCCTTCCATCTCCTTCCATCTCTGCTGTCACTTCTGTAACCCAAATTCCATCAATTCTCCTCCAAAATTATTGATAAATTTCTTAACCTTTCCATTGTATTTCTTTCTGTTTCTAACCAGTTTTCCACACAGAATCATGAATGGTATTTCTTAATGTTAATTGGGCATCCATTCCATCTAGAATCAACCCTAAATTCCTTGTGTCTACCTATTAGTCTATCCTCAAGTTGTGTGTAATCTTTTTCATTCACTCAACTCTTGCCTTACTTGATTGTCAGTTCCTTCAAAAGCCCAGTTCCTTCCCGTCTTACGGTCTTAACACATGTTGCTATCCCTTATTTGAGGCTTTTGCTTCCATTTTTACCAATTAAACTCTTACTCTTCTGCAAAGTAACAGATCAATTGTCTCCTCCTTACCTGACACTTGACAACTTCCGCAGTTAGAATTTTGATGACCCTCTGCATCATAATATTGCCTTTGCATATCTTGCTCACCACAGCTTTACCTAATATTTTGAGGTTACTATTAATATTTCTCCCTGAAATACTTGCAGAATAACTTGAAATAAACATTTAGAAAGATGTTATTAGAAAAGAACCATTAAGTATAAGAAACATTTTGAATAAAAAAGCATGAACTCATTTTCCTTCTATATCTTTTACAGTAAGCTTAATTTCTCATTAATAAAGAACTCTAAAGTTAATTGATTTTGTATCCTGAAACTTTACTGAATTCATTTATTAGTTCTAGTAGCCTCTTGGTTGAATCCTTGGGGTTTTCTAGATATAATATCATATCATCAGCAAATAGTGAGAGTTTGATCTCTTCTGTTCCCATTCGTATGCCTTTAATTCCACTCTCTGCCTGATTGCTGTGGCCAGGACTTCTAGCACTATGTTGAATAGAAGTGGAGATAGTGGGAAACCTTGTCTGGTTCCAGTTCCGAGTGGGAATGCTGTCAATTTTTCCCCATTCAGTATGATGTTGGCTGTGGGTTTGTCATAAATGGCTTGTATCATTTTTAAGTAAGCCCCATCTATGCCTATTTTGTTAAGCGTTCTTATCATAAAAGGGTGTTGAATTTTGTCAAATGCCTTTTCTGTGTCGATTGAGAATTGAAATGCTGAAAACATCACTAAATGTAAAAATATATGAATATAAATTATAAATATATATTCGCATATACACATTTTTAAAAATTCCTTTATTGGCTTCTTCCTCCCTGGCCATCAGTTTTTTATCAATCACACAAATCCACAACACATTTTATCAATTACATAAATCAAGTAAGACTATTTTATGCCCTTACTGTGCACAGGCGATTTCATAACAGCCAAAGGGGTAAATATTTTAATTAACTTGTGAGCACTTGGTTAGATTTACTACAGCAAGGCAGTAAAATTTTATATTTTCTCCACAAACAGTGGCGACCTTTACATAACTTCCTTTGAGAAGAAAATGTAGAGCAGATAAAAGATATAAAAGGGTCATTACCACATGTTAACAATTTTAGGGTGCATTGCTACTGTCTGAATGTAACCTTCATCTGTCTGTTGCTTATAACTATTAATTCACAGGGACAAAATAATTTAAATACATTTCATTTGTGAAAGCAGTTGGATTTTATGACAACAGTGAGAGATTTTTATAAAATATTCACTGCATAGAAATTCTCAAATGTATTATTCCCTGTAAGATGTTTTCGAAAAACTGTAATGAGAATAAATATATTCTCGTTAGCTTTATCTATACTTGAATATACAATATTCAAGTAAAGAAGCACTTATCTAAGAACCTATAATACATGTTCATAGAAATGTTTGAATGGACTGGTATTGATTTAACCAAAACACATACAACACATTTGAGTTTAATATCCCTAATTTCTGTGTGCTCATCTGTTTTCCAGTAAGCCTTTAAAGAAGATGTGAGTCACCACAAAAGGACAAAAGTGGTTTCCACTTACCTGTTTTGGCCCTTTTCCCCTGGCTTTAGATTTCCTACCTCCT
>RJWJ010009441.1:0-19946 GCA_004363605.1 Indri indri
GTCTGTGCTCTCTTATACTAATTTTGCTGTACAAAACGTCAGTAACTTGTAAGTTTCCTTTCTAGAAGAAACAACATCCATGCTAGATGTTGGGATGGAAGAATCAGAGGGACCTGAGGTCCAGCAAGTAGGAGATACACAACCTGAGAAGTGAATCACTGTGTAATTTTATTAAGCTGATAGAGATTTTAATCAGAACTAAAGATTCATCTGTAAGTGTGATAATGAGAAGTTACACAAAGGAAATATAAGATAATGGTGATTAAATACCTAATTATCTTGATGAGTTCACTCATGTTGACGTGATCAGGTACAAGAAACTTAGTCTTATCCAGGACAGGAAGCTGCTTCTCACCCTTGTATCGTTCTATTATAACCTAGAAAAGAAGCCAGAAGAAATTTAAAAAGACATCAAAAATGAAAAATAGCTAAAATGCTTCCTGTGTTGTAACTGGCACAGGCCAAAATGGGTTTCAAATAGCACATTGATTGGTTTCCGCAAAGGTCTCCTATGCAGAGTGACCAGTTACTAGCTCAGCCTCTATCCCTTACAAAACATGGTACATAGAGATGTGATAGCCACTGCCAGGTGAGCAGGGTGGCTCAGGGCGGGCAAAGATACTTTGCTATGTATCCTTTCATTCTGTTTGAGTTTGGAACCATGAAAAATAAACTACGTAGTCAGAAAAAGACCCCAAGCCTTAAGAGAAGCAGAAGCTGGATACCGGCTTCAGCTGCAAAGATCCAAAACAACTCTATGTCCAGCCTAATACCCACCAGTTCTTGAGACATGAGAAGTTCTAAAGAAAGCAAGTGTGTGTCTTTTAATGAAAGTGTAAGTGCAGCCAGGCATGGTGGCTCACACCTGTAATCCTAGCACTTCGGGAGGCGGAGGCGGGAGGATCACTTGAGTCCAGGAGTTCAAGACCAGCCTAGACAACATAACAAGACCTCGCCCCTACAAAAACTGCAAAAATTAGCTGGGTGCAGTGGTGGGCACCTGTAGCCCCAGATAGTCAGGAGGCTGAGGCAGGAGGATCGCTTGAGCCCATGAGTGTCAGGTTGCCATAAGCTATGATGATGCTACTGCATTCTAGCCCAGGCAACAGCGAGAGACACTATCTCACACACACACAAAAGTTCTTAATTATGGTAATATGCTCAATGTTTTGCCATACTAGAGTCTGTTTCTGTACCTGACATAAAATCGTAAGTAAATATTTGACAAGCCAAATACAGACTATGATTAGCTGGTTCTGGAGACAAAGTTGGTACAGAAGGACTTGGTCCTTTCATTTTGATAAGATATTCTTTATATTTCTTTGAATGAGGTTAAAATTGAATTAAGTAACGGAACTACGTAGGGAACAAAAGTAGTTCCACAATTGAAATGAATCCATTAGCTCCTTGCCATAGTTCCTTTCCAGAGGAACAAAAAAGAAAGTTTTAGTTCTAAATAGCTATAAAGTCTGACCACAGACCTTTGAGCCTCCTTATCAATTGTGTTTTCTGAGTGCCACAGATATACTTCGCCGTATAATGTTAACTCTTTTACCATGTCAAAACGATGCAAGGTGAGAGAGAGGTATGGAAAATCTTGTTTCTCTGGAAAGGAAAAATGCTTTTCTGTACATCGTTCCATTGTGTGGGACCTACGTAAGGTTCTGTGTAAGGCCTAGCCAGGCTGTCGTTGTCTTTCTTGGTAAGACCAGAGCTTTAGCTAATGGGCACATTCAGAAGCGTGCCGTCCACAAAGACGTATCAGTGTGCAGACACCACTTGCCTTGGTTTACGTGGCAGAAAAAATTAGAGGCAGCACAGAAATCTTGGGTCCTGGGCCCAGAAGAACTCAGAAAACGCCACAGAATAAGAAAAATTCAAGACCTTAGAATCTTTCTACTAAAGGAACACACAAGAGTCTGGGAAATGCCAAATGATTATCTTGGGGGTACCTTTCTGCTCTCGTTTGCCTTGGGTCTGGTCTGGTCTCTGCTGTGGGGAGGCACCGTTCTAGCAGGTCCTGACTCGTATTTGTTGTTAATCTCCATGAAAACACAATCATATATAAATGACTGGTTTACTGTTCAGTCCTTACTTTATTTTTCCTTTACTCTTCTAATTCATGAGAGAGGATGTGTGAGTCGTGGAATGGGACATCTGGTCAGACCTGCAAAGTGCCCCGCGGGAGGTTTCACCGAAGGCGAGGCACAGAGGGAAGGGCCCCGGTGGAAACCCAGGCCGGACGTTGCCTGGGCTTTGCTGGCCATCCTGGATCTCAGCAAGTGAGCACCCACGAGAGCCTGGTTCTTGGACCTGTTCAGGTGTCACGAGCATGTGGAAACACAAATACGTACATTTCTGCAAAGAACCCAAAACTACGAGCAGAAAAGGTGGCTGTCAGTGCACACAGAGATTCACGTTTCAAAAGGAGGCAGTGGAACCAGCCCTGGCTGGCTGTTTGCTTCCGCCTGCTAGCATGTGCTAGCAAACAGATGTGGCAGGTACTCAAAAGCACAGAAACATTCAAGGAAATTCTGCTTAGTCTAAGAGGGCCCTCCCTGGAAGCTCGCCCTGGGGCCAAGAGAGACAACTGTGAAGTTTCTACCTAGTCTTGGGAAAACAGAACAAATGTGTGTTTTACTGGAGCTAATCGTGCAGTTGGGAAACTGCTGAGCAGACCCCATTTATTCCTCCCTCTGTCCACTTTTAAAGCCCCAACACAGCGGCTCTAACCCCAACCATTGTTTACCCCCTTACCCCTCTCAATTTTGTATGAATCGACCAGTCGGAAAGCCAAACGTGAAAGCGTCCACAGAACTCAGTATTGGAGTTCCTTTCTCAGCAGTCTACAAAATTAGGACGTACTATCAGCCAACAGTAAGTGACTGCCACTGGCCCAGAACTATGCAAACCTTTGCGATAACCACATGGGATTCTCTTCCCATTTTACAGATGAGGATGCTGGAACTCCTCTCAGAACTTTGGTAACTAGTCCAAGATTACTCAGTAACCTTGAACCTAGGTCTCGACCTTAACCTGTCTGAAACCAAAGGTAGGTTCCTCTAGACCAAATACCTCAGAAGGCCTATTTAACGAGCAGGATTTAGAGCAGAAGATGCTTATGGCTGGGCAAAGCCGTTAGCATCTGAGGCCCCTACACATGGCAAGAAAGAACAGTGTGTTTCCTCTACGTCCTGCAAAGGAGCGGGAGACTGTGGCATCTTTGCATTTGCAGTTATGTTCAAATCCTGAGAGCTACTGATTTTTCCATAGTAGTAGTCTGTTTGTTTCCTTTAAAAGACAGGTGATAGGGCCAGGTGTGGTGGCTCATGCCTGTAATCCCAGCACTTTGGGAGGCTGAGGTGGGAGGATCCCTTGAGCCCAGAAGTTTGAGGAGGATGTAGTGCCCTATGATCCCGCCTGTGAATAGTGACTGCACTCCAGCCCGGACAACACAGTAAGACCCCATCACTTAAAAAAAAAAAATCTCCATTCTAGGTTATGAAACTGACACACAGGGGCTGAATGTCTACGGATCCCTACGGAAATCCCTGTCGAATGGGTGTGCTTGAGCAGCAGTGTTCTCCTCTGCATACGTTAATGACGAACAAACACAGATGCTGGAGACTACCTACCGGGATTTTGGTAGGATGCTGCTCTCGGATAAGTCGGACATCTTCTACTCTTTGTTCTGCAATGAAAGGAAGGGACATGGGTGTTATTTAGGGCCAGGAAGCTTCTTCCTAGCATTTCTACTGGTTCCACATCTAAATTCAGCAGTTCTTAGCTGTGGCGTAGCAAAGCAGTGAAGACATCTTTCCTAGAACCAAACACTTCGTATCTGACAAAGTAACACTTCGTATCTGACAAAGGCTGGTATCTAAGGCCAAAGGCCAAGTATGAGAAAACCATGCGGCAACTGCGTGGCTCTATCAAGTGGTGTAACACAAAACCAGTGGTGCAGAACCCCTAGTTTCAACGGACCAGAACCCCAGCTTTGTAGTCAGATGTACTAATAAGCAGGTCAACTGCGTAGGATTCCCATCTTTCCGCCAAGCAGTCCTATCACCTATAATATTCACATCTATTTCTGTTAATTTTCCATAGTTTTTTAAGTTGGTATAGGAATCCATTATAAATCATAGATCATTCAATACAATTTCCTTATTATTTCCAACTTTTTATTGATATGGTGCTTAAGAGCAAAGAAATTGCTCAAGAGAAACAAATATAGAAAGAAAAGAATATCCTATTTGAGTGTTAAATAGTTTTGCTCAGTGCCTAAAAGAAAGCAAAACTTACAGCACAAAATCTACTGTTGAATACTTTTGTGAGAATATCTCTATTCTGCTTTTTAATACAATCACTTCTTTATAATTTCAACAGTTATACTAGGCTCTCTGGACAATGCAGGAAAAAACACGCCAAGTCCAGTTCTAAATAACCTGACAATAGTTGGAGAGACATGTCATTACAAAGCAATATGTAACATAATGATTTAGATGACATTAAAGCTTTCAACCAAAAAATGAACAAAATCAGCTTAATTTACTATAGTAGGATTCATTCTCATGGTATCTGGAAATAAATGATCAATGTCATCAACTTCCTGAGAAGGTGGCTCTGGAAAGAAGATGCTATGACCTATATAAATATAAATTGATTCTAGTATTGTTGCCAATCTCATCTGGATTAAAACAATTTTATTATCCTCTTTATAAATAACTACTATTATAAAAAATTCCTGTGTGCAAGTGCAGCCATATACTGTTCTATTTTCCCACCCAACATCTTTTTTAGTGTTCGATGCTAATTTACTGAATACATACATTGTCCAGTTGGAACGTGATTTGGACCACCCAACATTAAAATCAGCTTCTAAACATAAATATAAACTAAATAAAACATCTTTGCTGTGGACAAAGACGGCAACTTCACAGACTGCAGCCAGTGCATATTCCTACCGAATAAGTAGGAGAATAAAGATAAATTCAGCTATAATAAACTATAATTCAGCTATAATAAACTTAACTGAGCATCTCGCCCAGCTGCACTGAAAACGCAGTGAGCCTGGAGTAACTGTGTTTGGTGGATGCTCTTAATGACAGCTGTTCCAGAGGTTAATAGTACGTTTAACTAAAGCATTGCCACCAACAGGTATGGACGTATAGAAGGAGGGTGAGTCTTTTGCTCCCGTTTCCTAGGGCGGTAGATGTGTTTACTTCTTGTCTTCCACTGCAGACCACCCCTGCCGTCAGGCCCAGCTGCAGTCCTCTCCACATCCCCAGGGCCCCGGCTAGTACACAGAAATGGTAAATAAGCTGAACCAAAGCACATCGACATCCATCTACTTCCCCAGATTCCCTTCCTCTGGTCTCTAAGAATCCTTAGAAGTCTTACAAACAGACAAAAATGAAGGGCAAGAGTCTAAGGTGTCGAACTTTTACTAGCATATTATTTGCAAAGTTGTCTGAGATATCCTCAAGCATTTAAAAAGTAAAATTTTAGTTACACCCATTTTCCAGGATTCATTTCACGAATAAAATGGAAGCATAACAAACATTTGCCCTCAATCTCTGTTGATAAGCCAAGAGTGTAACATCCCAGCCACCCGTGAGTGCCACCCAGGCTTCCACATAAATCACTCTCCAGCCCCCCATTACAGCAGCCTGAGCTGTTTTTTCTAGACCAAGACATAAACCTCTCAGAGACAAACATTTTCGTTGGGGCAGCTTAAGACCTAAGTTTACCAACCTTGGCAAAATTTCAGAACAGTGTTTGGGAAACGAATCTGTTATTTAGAAAACTGGGGCACCCCAGAAGAAAATGGAGTGAAATTAATTACATATGAGAAGACCAAATACGAACTTTGCTCAATTTTAATTTTTGAAGTGGGTTAAATTTTTCAAAACCATCTGCAAGGGCCCTCCATGTCTCCTGGCTCAGTCTTGGTCCCCTCCTCACGTCAGACATGACGGCTACCTGCGGAAGACTGGGATCCAGGCCAGGAGGCTATGGGTACCAGTCCAGACTCTGCCACTAGGCGGACCATGATCGTCCCCTCCTGGCTCCACCCAGTTTGTTTAGCTACAAAAGAGGTTTGTTTTGTATGAACCCTGAGATGCAAGTCAACTTTAAGAACCTTCTCAGTCCTGGTGGAGGATACCAGCAGAGCTACATTCAGCTTTAAATTAGCTGTAAACTCACTCACTTGGAAAGGGAAAGAACTATTCAAGCCAACTGGGGCTGGTCTTAGGGTCTATAAAGAGGTTCTCTCCAAAGAACCGATTTCCCTTATTTACTGTGCTACAAAGACTATACTTTCAGGAGTAATTTCTATAGATTGTTGCTGTGCTACAAATCTCTGAAAATTGTCAGCACTGGTTGTCAAGATTACCAAAATCAGAAGCAAGGAAAGGCAATAGCTGTTAAATGATATTTGACACTTTTCTACAAAAGTGTCTTTAAGGGTGGTGGGAGAAATAAAGGTGAGCTAAGGAGAACCACCAGAAAATACAGCGTATGTAAGATATATACACCAATGGGGGAGGGGGCATTCCTGTTGGTTTACCCCCAGGGCCACTTTCAGGTTCCAGGCCAATTCCTTGTTCTGAGGTGGTTAATCTTGTTTCCTACCCTTACTACCTACTCTTCCTCGAGGATTTTTCCAGAATAACCCCAAAGTACTATAACCAAAATTATAGTTTGCATGATGAGAAAAAAGGCACCTCTCCTACAAAACTGTCCCCCGTTAACTTCCATGCCAGAGTTCGTGAAGACAGAAACCAGATGAAACAGCAAATCTACCTCGAATGTTGCTCTTAGGTCTCCCTAAAGCCTTAGACAATACTAAGTTCATTAAAGATCACTAAAGAGAAAAATTTCTAACAAAAAAAGGCATGTCTAAGTCTTGCTAACCAACAAACTGCCCCGAGAGGCTGTATGAAAAGATAAGCTTGGCAGGCCAATGTAAACTGCCATTGTCTGAAACTTTTCAGGCACGAGAAATGAAATAATTGTAAATAATGAGACACGCAAAACCATATCCGAACTGAAATGAATGCTAAGCTCCTTCTAGACTCTTCCAAGAAACTAGGCACAAGCAGACCAACAGCGCCACTGTTTAAGATCCCAGAGAGGATCACCACTCGAATCTCGCTGTCCACTGGAATGACACCGCTTTCCCACGACTCCCGTATCATTCAGAGCTGTCACAAGCAAGTCCTGCAAAACAGGCATCCGAACCCGCCGGGATGTCACTGCAGAGCATTCTTGCTTAAAGAGAGAAATAATCACTTCTTTCTCCTCATCTGTGTGCTTAGTATTGCGATGACACTTTCATTTCAACCAGATGCCAGCATGCCTACGGTGGGCCTCCCGTGTGAACTGGCGGAGAAGGTAAGAGCGTAGCTGCAGGCCAAGGAGGAAAGTCACCCACCCCCGCCCCAGGGCGACAGCAGTTGCTCTAAATACTGCCAGGACGGCGTCCGGGAGCTCAGTCTTCGCGCCTCTCCACCAAGGTACCGACGTTCCTAAGTGGGCACACGTGTCAGGTGGACCGTTCCTTTCCATTAATACGAATTTCCTGAAGGTGACTCGCTTGGACCCCCAGCCGCACCTCTTTAGAGCGGAGCGGACCTGCCCCAGCTCCGCACCCAGGGCCCATCGACCCAGAAGCCGACGCTCCCAGAGGCGCGCTCGCGGGAGGGGCCGGGCCGAGGTGGCGGGAGGCGAGGGGGATTCGGCAGCCCACGAGCCCCCGGGGACCCCGGCCCCGGCCCCGCCGCCCCGCTCGGCCCTCCACAGCTCGGCCCTCGGCTCCGGGCCTGGCCCCCAGCCCCCGGCCCCGCTCGGCCCTCCACAGCTCGGCTCCAGGCCCCACTCGGCCCCGGCCCCGAGCCCCCGGCCCCGCCGCCGCGACCCCCACCGAAGGTGCGACGCTGCTTGAAGGTCTTCTCCGACGGCATGGCGCGGGAACTTGCTGGCTGCGCGGAGGGTCCCGGAGGTTCCGGGGGACGGCGGCGGCTCCGACTCTGGCGACAGCGACTTCCCTTGTGTCTCCTCAACCCGCAGCCGGGTCAGGTGACCTGCGTCGCGTCACCGGGAGGCGGGGCCAGGGCCGGCCGGGGCCGCCGCCATAGCGGGCGTGGCGGAACCCGGGGCCGCGCGCAGCGCAGTGGGCGGGGCCGGCGCGTGCGCGGCAGCACTGCGCGTGCGCGAAAAGGTGGGCCGGTTGCCTGGGGGCGGCGAGCTGTGTCCGGCTTGTTCACGCCCGGGGGCCTCCGCCCCGCAGGCCTCGAGGAGGACGGAGGGGCGGTCCCGGGAGCCTGGGCGGGGGCGCGGGGCCGGGCAGGCCGGACCCTCCCGGGCGCGGTCACCCGGGGGCTGGAGCCGGCCGGGCGGCGACATCGGTGTCTCCGCCGTGCCAAACGGGTGAGGCGGCCGGGCCGGGAGCGGCTTCCGGAGTGGCCACGCTGCTCTTGCGTCACTCAGCCTCAGTTTCCCAGCGTTGCATGCTGATGACCAACGCCGTTGCCACTTGGAAGTAAAGATTGTTTTCGCTGCTCCCTGGCGTATCCTACCTCAGGGATAAGGTTTTGGTTTCTTTGTGTTAGTGGCTGTCGGGACCTAACACGTCTCAGTTTGTTGTTGTTTTTAAGGACACGCCACTGGTAACTCCTGCCACGTGCTGTGTGGACCAGGAAGAGAACTGAGTTAACTCCGGCCGTGTCTGATAGAATCCAACCTTGGAAAACGTCTAGGGGAACTGGGCTTTGTCTTAAGGCCTTCGTATTGGGCGAGTTCCTCTTTTGACAAGATACTGCAGCTCCTGGGTGACTTCTGGAAGTCCCCTGGAGCTTCACAGTTTGTGTGCTGTCACATCAGTTGCTACCCACCACGCGCACGTCACTCAAATAATGAGTCATTTTCATATTCTGTCTTTCAACCACTAAACCAAATGAGCAACCTTAAGTAACGAATTTTATGAGTTTCAGACTCATTTGTAAAAGGGCAAGGATATTTTAGAACTCCAAGTGTTTTGTGAGGAACAAAAGTAGTCTTCAGTCTATAAATCGCTTTGCTGCGTTTAGTTATTATCGTTACTGCACATCTCAACGTAGGAAGAGCACATCGTTATGAACAGCGCTAGATTCTTCGGCTGTTTTTGTTCTTTAATATCTAACCCTTTAAAAGATTGCCATCATTCCAGGCTTTCCCCTTCTGACTTTGTAAAAGCCTTTCTTAAATGCCTGTTTGATGAAGTAATTGGATTAGGCTAATGTACTCTATCTCATCAACTCCAGACATACAAAGCACACAAAGATACATTTCTCAAAGTGGTGTTATATAGTTGAGATCTCTTTCCTTATGGAGAAGCCAAATATTGTTGTAGACTCTTGTACAATTAATTATTACTGGGGTGGGGGAAATAAAAAAAATTATTCCCACCACCAGAACTACTGCTTATGAAATTAAAAATGCATTTGTGCACATGCCACTTTGTTTTCTCTGTCATAGTTCTTTACCTCAAAAATCTCTAATAGTTATACGGTTAATAAAGAATAGTACTTAAACATTCTATCTAGTTCCCGAAGTTCCAAAGGAAGATTTTTAGAGCCCCAGGTATGCCATCACATGATCTAGGACAGTGTTCTCTGGAAGATGTCTGTGGCTTGGTTCTCTTCTACTCTGTAAAAATTGAAAAAGGACATCCAGTGAGTGTACATTCTGTACCTACCTTCTGCCAAACACAAAATGATCAGTTTTGAAGTCTTAAAAAAGAGTGGACTATGTATTACTTTCTTTTTTGGATTTTTATGATATTAAGTATTGACTGGTGAGTGCTTTCTTGGCTTAATTTCTTTGTAAGGAGTGAGCTTTTTCTTTCTCTTTTGGGACAACTGTTCCAAATGCAAGAAGAGGGAAAAAAATCGATATCTGGCATATGGAGATGGGGGGAGGGGAAGGGGAGTCTCATATTTTCCTACCCTTAGGCATCCATAAAGCTTTGCCAGATTACCCCAGACCTTGGGTTCATTGCCAGAGGAAGTAGCCTCACGGGTCGTGGTAGTGATGGGCCAGGGTCGCTCTTTGTGTTTTTGAAATACAGTACTGAAGTTCGCATTTGCAAAGCTTTTATAGTTCTACCCCTAACTTCTAATTCCGGCTTGAATTTAAACCCACATATCCGTCCGTGTTTCTCAGGAAGTAATCCAAAGCAGCTGGAGGTAAAGATGTTGCCTAAGCATCAATCCGCGTAAGAACAGCACATTTAGACACATAATATATAAGTTATACAAATAAATATAAATTTAGAAGCAACTTCATGCAACTTTTGAAAGCAGAAGTGTGCCTGAGTATAT
The DNA here is from genome assembly GCA_004363605.1 of Indri indri. Classification (NCBI taxonomy): domain Eukaryota; kingdom Metazoa; phylum Chordata; class Mammalia; order Primates; family Indriidae; genus Indri; species Indri indri. The sequence continues at coordinate 10,365 of RJWJ010009441.1, forward strand.
GTAAAGCATTTCATGTGACCCAAAAGATTGCAGTTTAATAGACCATTTAATGTAGTGAACAATATTCAGTGGTAAATATTACTCATTAATTATTTTGAGCTAGTTAATATAAGCATGGTATGGATTTTTAAAATGAATAATATTAACATAAACATTAATGTTCCCTGAAATAATCCATGTAAAGCAGAAGAGCAAGAATACATATTTTGTTTTAGTTTATTCAATGTTTTCTCTAGGAATTTCATGGTGCTCTTTTATCAAATAACCATTCATTCTAGAAAGCTCAGCGGTGGCGGTTTTATTTTTATTTATTTTTTCTTTCTTTTTTTTTAAGGCTAGTCAGTGAAGCAGTGGGAGTGGAGAAGCAACAAAGGAATCTGTAATCGGTTGTGATCAATTAGTTGCACACATCACTGCACTCAGACCAGCCTACGGTGGCAGTTTAAAATAACACCCTATTTCTTTTTTCATGCCATGAAATGAGCATAACCGTGGGGGAAATGATGTAACTGCTAAAAATCGAATGTGATCTTCCAGCCTTAATGGTGTCAGTGGCAGTAAATCATGCTGTCTAGCGACGTCTGAGAACCTGTCAAATGAAGCAGGAGCACGACCCCGCAGCCCACAGCACAGTACGGTTACCCTCGCCACACTCAACATGGAGGGCAAGTCCTGCGGAGGATTTGCCCAGCGCCCCGGGCCTGCTGGGCCTGGCCCACCTCTCCTGCCTCTGGTTGGCCGCCGTCCATGCCATCCTGGCTGGCATTGGCCAGGTGTCCGATCAATCGTGGTGTCATCGCTCTGCTCCTTAGAACAAGTAAACAAACAAGTATTGCTCAAGAGCAGTGCCGGGAGCTATTCTCAGGAGGGACTTAGTCAGGAGGATCTAAAAGTTGACACGCAGTAGGTTGCAGGCGTTGGGTGCTGGTGTGGCTGTCAGCAGCCAGAGCAGGTGTTGTGCATTGGTTTCCTGTCCCCAGGGAAGCTCGGCCTCTGTGTACAACTTGAGACAGCGCAGATTAGCACTGGCAGTTCCATAAATCCTTCCCACAGCCTGGAGTTATTTCTTGAGACTGACTGAGGTCCCACCACCTTTTTGTTTGCTTGTTTAATTCTAAGGAAACTCTGTAGGATTGCTGTGTTTACAGCTTTGGCTCCAGAGGGACTATGGAGCTCTCTTATTTTCAACTGTGACCCTCTTATTTATGTAGCCATTGAGTATTTTCCCTTCTTTCTGGTTAGTTTGACTATTTCTTCTGAGCGGTGGGTAAGATGCCATTTTTTTTCACATCCAGATTCTGAGAACTCGTACAGGTAAAATTAACCTGGTTTTCTTAACTCCAAGAAATATGACTTCCAGTGACCTTTGAGACAACCAAGTGAAAAATGCCCAGCCCTGTATTCTACTTATTTCCTTAGATGTTATCAGTTCTTCTGACAAAGAGCCCATTATTGTAAAGCCGCATCAGTGTTAAAGCAAACGATCTCTTCCAGCCAGTGCTCCCGCATTTTAGAATGAACGCACCCTCCTTTTGTTCTTTGTAAGGATGCAGTTCTACATAAGGGATTATAAAAGTGTTTCAAGGATGTACTAAGCTTTCAGGATTCGATGCGTAACAGTTCTCTGCTGGCACTAACTCCTCTTCTCACCAGCATGGTTTGTGCAAGCTCTCATGGCCGTCCTTTCGTTTCTGCTCTGGTGGTCAGTACTGATCCCCCCACCCGCAGCTGTGGAAGATGGAAGATGGGTCACTGTACACAGCTTCTGCTAATCCTACCGGCAGGCTCTTTTATCCTCTAGTCCCGTGATTTTCAACTGTGCTTATCCATGTGTCACCTTCGTCTATACCACTATTACCATTTTCTTTTAAACAGCTTTTTTTTTTTTTTTTGAGACAGAGTTTTGCTCTATCGCCCCAGCTTGAGTGCAGTGGTGGTCATCATAGCTCACTGCAATCTCAAACTCATGGGCTCAAGCGATCCTCCTGCCTCAGCCTCCCCAGTAGCTGGGACTACACGCCTGGCTAATTTTTTTATTTTTAGTAAAGACAGGATCTCGCTCTTGCTCAGGCTGGTCTCGAACTTCTGACCTCAAGTGATCCACTGGCCTTGGCCTCCCAAAGTGCTACGATTATAGGTGTGAGCCACCGTGCCTGGCCACAACTCACTTTTTATTTAAAGTATTTAAAAATAGTAGCTTTGTCACCAGCAGTAATATCCTTGCAATCATAAATCTGATGTGCTAGTTACATTTTGACTTATGTATATCGATTACTAAACCAATATAAAAATGCTTATGTACCACATAAATTCATCATGCATACAATTTGCGTGAGTACCATGCTGCACACTGGAAGCCCACGTTGGCTTCCCAAAACACTGCTTTCATTACTATGTCATTTGTCATTCCCAGATTCATGAGTGTTTAACCTGGTGCTTCAGGAGTTCGAATTCTGGCCCCATCTCATATTGATATGGTTATTTATATTTTCATGTGTATGTCTTTTCTCCCTTTTGAAACTTGTCTTTTATTCTTAATTATATAATATATGAATAATTCCTCACCATTAAGGTACTTAAAGACTAAAGAAAAAACAAAAGTTTCTGTTGACTGCTATCCAATCCCTCACTGCCTCAGAGATAGCTACTGTTACCAGTTTGGAATATTTTCTTGCTGAAGAGAGGCATCCATGTACACTTATCTATAGAAATACGTATATATTTGTATGTAATTTTTTTTATTTTAATATTTTTAGAGACAGGGATCTCAGTCTTTTGCCCAGGCTGGCCTTGAATCTCCTGAGTAGCTGGAACATCAGGCCTGCACCACCACACCTGGCTGGATCTGCATAGTTGCCTAATCCAAATTATGAACACACACTAATACAGCCATTCTTCTAAAGATGGAAACTTAACCAAATTATATTGTGTATTTAAATAAACTCGAAGCTCTTCTGGGGAAAAATGTGTTTTATTAATCTTTTTATACCCAGCCCCTAGTATAAGGCCTGGTAAGGGATAGATTTTTTAAAAAACAGATAAACTGAGGCCAGGTGCAGTGGCTCATGCCTGTAATCCCAGCACTTTGGGAGGCCGAGGCAGGAGAATCACTTGAGCCCAGGAGTTCAAGACCAACCTGAGCAAGAGTCCCCGTCTCTACTAAAAATAGAAAAATTAGCCGGGTGTGGTGGCAAGCGCCTGTAGTCCCAGCTACTGGGGAGGCTGAGGCAGGAGGATCGCTAGAGCCCAGGAATTTGAGGTTGCTGTGAGCTAGGCTGACGCCACTACACTCTAGCTGGGGTGACAGAGTGAGACCTTATCTCAAAAAATAAAATACAATAAAATAAATAAACTGAAATACAACAGTGGCAAGGATTGTACTTTGGAATCTGTGGCTACAGACATGACATAGCACATAGGCTAGTCAGGCATTCTGTGAATGTTTATGAAATTTGTGGATGCCTTTCTGGTTGCTGAGATACTTCCTGGCTTGAATCTCTGACTGATCCCCCAGGCTTCTCTGTTTGTTTCCTGTTCCTCCTTTTTCAGTCTTTTTGCCAGTTTATGTGTTTGTTCTCTTTTTTTTTTCATTTAACATTTAGTCAGTGAACATTCACTGATCACACGATGTTTGATGTCACAGCATGTGACGGGATATGTCTAGACGAGCGGGTCAAAAGGAAACATGTTTGTAATAAAACGATAGGATGCGCTACAATAAAGCCACCGTTCTCTCCTCTGGGAAAAGGCGGCAGGGTGTGGCCGTTTAATGGCACAGGGGACAGCTTGCCTGTCACAGAGCAAGTGAGCCACAGGCTGGTTTGGGCGGAGGACCGGGTGGCCCCGTGGGCAGGTGCACGTGGACCGAGCCAGGCTGGGAAGGGCTCTCTGCGTGATCACTGAATACTTGTAAATGAGTGAGTCGCACGATGACTTGGCTTTTTATTTATTATTGTTATTGAAGGAAGGGCGAAGGGCAGCATTCTGACAACACCGGAGGAAGGACTGGAAAACCGGGGTCTAGGCCCAGGGAGGTCACTCATTACAGCTATTGTTTTCCAACTGGGTGGACCCGAGATGCCCCAGGTTCGGGCTTGGGCGCATCTGCCTGGCTGTTTTCATCGGAATTGCGCTTCACGGTTTACTGGACTCTGCGGACCAGGTCGACAGCTCCCTTCTCTGCATCTCACCTCCCGGAGGTGGTGCCGGTAGCGAAGCGCACGCGGTGGCCGATGGCCTTCGAGCAACACCCCAGCACGTGAGGACCGAGCGCCGAGACAGGCAGCCCCGCACAGAGCAGCGTCTCAGGCTGCGCCCCTGCGATGCGCCTTTTTAACTTCCTTAATGTTTACGTATTTCACATACTCACGTGGAACAAAAGGTCACAGAGATGTGCAGCGAGCACCCTTCTGGCCACACACCAAAGTAGCTACGCGTCTGCGCATGTCCTCCCCAAGTGAACCCCGCCTGCCAGGGGCACGTCGGGGAGTGTGGGACGCAGGAGGATCGGATGCAGGTGGGCGGGGCGCAGGTGGGCTCGCGGGATACAGGTGGGCGGGGCGCAGTTGGCGCGCGGGCCGCAGGGGTCGGGATACAGGTGGGCACGTGAGGCGCAGCTGGGCGGGGCCCAGGTGGGCGCGGGCCGCAGGAGTCCCGGTAGAGCCCGGAGGCGCAGGGCAGCGGCCTTCCCGTTGCCATGTTCGCAGTAGTGGAGTGTCGCGTTTACGTGAAGAGAAAAGGGCCGACAGATGCAGTTTAGGTGTACCTGGTTCCTACCTTTGGAGTGGACACGCACCCGACTACGCTGGCGGGTCCGCGAGAGGCGCCTGTGCTGGCGCGTGTCGGGGCCGCCCTCTCCTAGGGTCACGGGGCGCCGCCGGTGGCGCGCCAGCTCTGTCGCCGAGGGTCGCGCTCCTCGCTCCCGTAGAAGTCGGCTCTTTTCTGCCGCGCCGGCCGCGGGCGCAGATCTCGCGAGACAGGAGGCGTGACCAGGCTCGGGCGGGACGCGCCGAGCGCCGGAAAGTCGCGACCGGGCGTGGGGAGCCCGCCGCCCTGGGGCGGGGCTTCACGGGGCCGGGGCCAGGCCATTGGGGGCGGGGCCGGCTCTGCGTCTGGGCTGGGCGCGCCCTGCCGGCGGGGGCGTGCCCGGCGCGGGGCGGGGCCTGTCGCGCGTGCGCAGAGCGCGGCGTCCGGCCGTCAGTGCCGGCATGGCGGTGTGCGCTCGCCTCTGCGGTGTGGGCCCGTCGCGCGGCTGTCGGCGGCGCCAGCAGCGCCGGGGCCCGGCCGAGACGGCGGCGGCAGACAGCGAGCCGGACACGGACCCCGAGGAGGAGTGCATCGAGGCGGGCGCGGCGACGCTGGCTGGGCTGGGGGGCGGCCCGTGCGCGGGCCCCGCGCCGCCCCCGCGTTGCTCGCTGCTAGAGCTGCCGCCCGAGCTGCTGGTGGAGATCTTCGCCTCGCTGCCCGGCACCGACCTGCCGAGTCTGGCCCAGGTCTGCACCAAGTTCCGGCGCATCCTGCACACCGACACCATCTGGAGGCGGCGCTGCCGGGAGGGTGAGTACGCGCGCGGCGGGGTCGCGCCGGGCGGGGGCGGGGGCCTGGGCGGGACGGGGGTCGTGGGAGGGGGCGGGGCCGGGGCGGGGAGGGGTCTGGGGCCCTGGAGCTGCGAGGTCTCGAACCTGGGTGGGGGCGGGGTCCTGGGAAGGGGCAGGGGAAGGAGCCGGACTCTGGGGGAGGAGGGGGTCCTGATCGGGTCGGGTGCTTGGGCCTGGGTGGGGACGAAGGGTGGCCCCAGGGCCGGGGGACCTGCCACGGACTCGGGGCGCGGGCGCGGAGACGAGATGTTCCCGGGTGGGGGTGGGGAGTGGCCGTGGTGCTGTCCACGTTGGGGGTCCGGGCGGGTTGAGGGGCGCCCCCAACCGCGGGCCCCGCGCTGGGACCCCTGGGGGTCCGGGCAGGGCACCGGCCGGCGTCTGCCAGATCCTTCTCCGCCCTGCCCGGGCGCAGGCCCCGACGGGTGAGGAGGGGGAGCTGGAGTGAGTGGGGTGGGGGTCCCGGCGGCGAGTGGGTCTGTGCAGAGGCGGGTAGAGGCCGAGGGGCCAATTCCCGCCCCTGCCAGGTCGGGTCGTTCTGTCGCAGGGGAGGTTAATCGGTCCAGAGTTTAGGGCAGGTCGCCGATGGTCAGTGAGCTCTCATGCTTTGATGGGAAAACATCCAAACAACAGAACAGCAAGGAAGAGAGTAAAACTCATCAGATTCTACACAGGATTCCCTGTACTGAGTAAGAAAAAAAAAAAAAAAACCTCATCAGAGACTCCGGCAATCAAAGATAAACCCGCCCTTAAAATTTTAGAAAATTCTCCATCCGTATACACACGTAGAGCCATGTACACATTTTTACCCAAATGAAATCGGGGCCAGGCACGATGGCTCACAGCCGTAATCCTAGCACTCTGGGAGGCTGAGGCTGGAGGATCGCTCGAGGTCAGGCTTTTGAAACCAGAGCCAGACCCAGTCTCTACTAAAAATAGAAAAATTAGCTGGGCCTCCAGGTGCATGCCTGTAGTCCCAGCTACTCGGGAGGCTGAGGCAGGAGGATTGCTTGAGCCCAGGAGTTTGAGGTTGCAGTGAACACTCCAGCCTGGGCAAAAGAGCAAGACCCTGTTTCTAAAAAAAAAGAAACCTCATATACATATATGTTTATTGAGGTAGGATGAGGTGGCTCATGCCTGTAACCCCAGCACTGGAGAACACAAAGTTGGAGGATCACTTGAGGCCAGGAATTCAAAACCAGCCTGGGCAACATAGCGAGACCCCGTCTCTACAAAGAAATTTATTGGCTACTTAGAGTCCTGTTATTTGCACTTCTTTCATCTTTGTTTTTTTTTTCTATTTTTCTTTGATTTGTGGGTTTTATTTATATAATCCGGATAGATTTAATATATTGTAAAACGTTTTCTGATTTATAGTCATTGCTCTTTAATTCCATTTATAGTGACTTCAGTGAAATTTCCAACTTTAATCCAAGTTACGGATTTTAAAATTTGTGCTTATGTGATGATTTGTCAGCCCAAGGTCGTGACCGTGGTGGCAGCTAGGTCCTCGGAGCCTCAGTAGCTCATTCTGGCAACTCCAGCTCCACCCCATCCAGGGCAGTCCCCCGTATCTTTTTTACAGGTGTCTCCTTTTGTTAGTGTGATTGTGTTTGGAAATATGTTTAGGGATAGTCATGGATGAGACAGATCTAATCTTATTTCTCTGAGACCTGAAAGCTCATCCTTCCTGAACTTGACATTTGGTTGTGGTGGATGCTAGTAAGGCCTAAGTCAAGTTGATTTAAGGGACAAACAGGGCTGGTCCCTGGCTGCGGGGAGGTGGATCGTCCAAGCCTGTCCTGGTGGGGGGCATAGTGATGACTCTGTTTCTTAGTGTCTTGGGAGGGTGAGTGAGACTAATCTGTGGGTTTATCACTCATTGTTTACATGTTTGCTTCCTGTATTTTAATGACTGGATTTCCCAAAACAGAGCACAAGCCACAAAAGTGGGAGTGGGAAAGAAGGAGCTCCCGCCTGCGTCCGCTGTTTCGGGGCGGTCAAGGTGTGCACGGTTAAGAGCTCTTTCCAAAGTGATAGGGTGAGGCAGGGGCAGGGGCAGGATACACTGGAAACTTAAAATGAAGTAGTTATTTATAATCCATGGTGAGTGAGGAGCTCAACGTTTCCAGTGTCCTGTTAGCAATAGTAGACCAGTTATTTTTATACCGCTTTGGCCTTACTCACCCCTCCATTTCGGGAGGTGGAGTGACTCAGGCTGAGATGGTGTTGGGGCAGCTTGGAGCCGGTGGTGTTTCTCTGGGCAGGTGAAGGAAGGTTCCTGCTGAGAAGCCGACTCGTGCTCCCAGTACTGGAGCGAGCATGTAACCAACAGAGGTGGTTTCCCCTGTGCTGGGGAACAACACCAAACCCACCCCAGCCTCACGGCCTAGTGATGCGTCACCCCCTTGGCTGCGGGCCTCCTGCAGTCCCTGCATGAAGGGCTATAAATAAGCGGGTTCTGAGTGCTGGGGGCAGAAGCCAGCTGCTGTGTTTGCCTTTGCCCTTGCTGGACTTTCCTTGGTTAATACTTCCCCGTTCAGTGGGTGAGTGTTGAAATGCCAGCCCTTTGACACTGTTCGCTTATGAAATACTTCATGAAGTCTGCCTAAGGCTGATGAGTTTTGAAAATTCAAACCCTAATTCTAAATCAAAATATTCAAATAATGACAAAGGTAGATTTAAAAAGAGGAAACGCTCATATGTTTATTTTTCCCCTCTACCCTGAACTCCGGGAAGTGAGACAGGAGGATTGAGTATTACTTAGCTTCAGATCTGCCAGTGTCAGGTTTTGAATTTATAACTTGCCTGTTTTTTCCCTTGATGATAAACATTTTAAAGTCACGTGGAATAATATTTGTACGACATTTTGATTATTTTTGAGTCTAAAATGGGTTTAAATTTCATCATAACTAGAAATACCTTTTCCTGTAAAAGTTGGTTGAACTTAGGATTTTTCAACTGTACAAAAGCAGGACACATTCAGTGGAAACCATACTTGAAGTACCATTCTGTTTATGATTTTCAGTATGTTACTCAGTAAATTACATTAGATAAGTAACCCTTTTACCAAATAGGCTTTGTGTTAGATGATTTTGCCCAGCTTGTAGGCTAAGGTAAGTTTCTTTTTTTTTTTTTTTTTTTTTCAGACAAGAGTCTTGCTCTGTCACCCTGGGTAGAGTGCAGTGAGTGGTGTAATCACAGCTCACTGCAGCCTTAGACTCCTGGGCTCAGCAATCCTCTTGCTTCAGCCTCCCGAGTAGCTGGGACTACAGGTGCACGCCACCTGGCTAATTTTTCTATTTCCTTTTTTTAAAGATGGGGTCTCACTCAGGCTAGGGTGCACTGGTGCGGTCATAGCTCACTGTAACCTCGAACTCCTAGGATCAAGGTGTCCTTCTGCCTCAGCCTCCCAAGTAGCTAGGAGTACAGGGACATGCCACTATACCTGGCTAATTTTAAATTTTTTGTAGAGATGGTGTTTTGCTGTGTTGCCAGGCTGGTCTCCCAACTCCCGGGCTCAAGTGATCCTTCTGCGCCAGTGCTGGGAATACAGGTGTGAACCACCATGCCCAGCCTCATTGCATTTTCAACTTAGGATATTTTGAATGTAGGATATTTTCAACTTTCAGTGGGTTTATTGGGGTGTAACCCCATCACAATTCCAAAAGCATCTGTAATGTCTGATCTTTATTTACAATAAAAATGGGAAATTAAAAACCAATATTTAATTTTGTTTTTGCGTGCAGAAGAAAATGCTATTTCTGTTCTTTTTGATTTGCTGATACAAAACATGAAAAATGTGGCTTTTACGAAATATGGCTGCAGCTGGAGGGGTCGTCTCAGGAAGAGGTGAAGTAAATTGTTGGTTTTTACAGTTGGCGGTAGGCTCGGGCCTGAGGAGGGAGGATGGCTTGAGCTCAGGAGCTGGAGACCAGCCCGGGCAAGACAGGAAGATCCCATCTCAAGAAAAAAGAAAATAAAATTG
>RJWJ010009441.1:20046-50005 GCA_004363605.1 Indri indri
AAGAAGTAAGCTAGAAAGTGAATCTGGTGCCGAGAAGTGGAGTCCAGGTTTTCCCGCCCCCCCCCCCTGCGTAGCTGGACACACCCTGGTGACTTGGCCAAGGGAATTAATTAATTGGTTGCTGGAAGTCCTGGCATTGCCGTTCCTACCATTTCTGGGTGTTTGTAACTCGATGTATGTCGGGACCTGGGGTTTGTCCCTCTGACTGGAAAGGGCTTGTAAACACAAGGGCATCTTGGGAGTTTGGAGAGGAACAAGTGTCTTCTCGAAAAAGCAGTCCGTCCCGGCCTTCCCTCCCCTTCCTGGAGATGGCTGGGGTTTGGAACTCATGAGTCAGCATCCTTGGACAGAGACGCCTTCCCCGGTCACCCTGGGGAGATGGCACAGAGGGAGGTGGCGGGACGCACCAGGCCTGGCTGGTGTCAGCGAAGGAAGAGGAAGTGTCTGAAATCTTAGGGAAGGTCCGGGGTGAGATGATCCAGAGTCACACTAGCAAATGAGTGGTGAGCGGCATCACAGAGGGTGTCCGTGCCCTTCAGGAAGGAGAGTGTCTGGGGATGACGGACGGGCCTTAGTGGGAGGCGGCTCCCTTGGCTGGTGGGAGCCTGTCGGGGCTGGACGGTGCTGGAGGTCCACTGGCTGTGAGAGCCAGGCTTCTCCAGGCTCCTGCTGTCCCGAGACTGTCTTTGCAGGGATCAGACTGGTTGAGAATTAAGTCCCCCATTAGGCAGTTTCAGCTGTCCTGTTTAGCATCCCAGGTAGTCTGTGTGTTTGATGGAGATACCTAGGGATTGGGTCCAGGTTTTGGTTTTACATTCTTCCTATCCTGAGCGGGGCTGGCTGCAGGAGTGTTTTCCAGATCTACTGCATGATTTAAAAACAGAGTTTCGTGCAGTCGCGGTAATGGCCGCGCGGCAGTGAGTGCTCGGGAGGCACGGCACGGGTCTGAGGTCCCTGCCGGTGTCGGAGGGCTGTCCTTGGAGCCTGGAGTTTCCCTTCCGCCGCTGCCAGCTCGTTCCCTGTGCCTTAACTTCCTCTGTAGCCTCAGAAGCAAAAGAGTTTCGGCCGTATTTCCTTAAGGGTTATAATCGTACCCTAATTTAGTGCAAACACAAATGCAGTCTCTCCAGTCAATACTGCCTTTTAGTTTCAAAGCGGGCAGGACACTTTCCTTCAGGGCGCATCCTTGACCCCTCCTGCTCGAGAGCCACAGAGTCCCAGCCGGCTTCGGTGTCTCCCCTGAGGCACCATCACTGAGCGGGGCGCCTGTCCGCCCGCTCGAGTTTTCCACCTGCGCATCCAGCGTCAGCTGCGCCGGCTCCGCTCTCCCGTGCTGACCCCAGCCCCTGGCGCTCGAGTCCCCCGGGGCTGGGGCAGAGGTCCCTTTCCACGCTTATCTCCTGCACCCACCAGCTCGCCTCTGATGGCGTCCTGGTGACAGTGCCTTTCTCTTGAGGCGCTTTTGGGAGTGTGACGCCAAGTTCCCTCTGATTGTGGTCCCCAGCACCCGCACAGGGCTCAGAATCATGACCCTGCGTCTCTCATCACCTGCCCCCACGCGAGGCATGAGCAGCAGCGCAGTGCTGTGGAAGGTGCACCCGTTCCCTGCATCCTCCCTTCCTGGGAGGAGCGGAGGGCAGAGGGAGAGGGGGCGACAGAGGGCGCCTGCAGGCCGCCCGCAGCGGGAGAGGGACTAGACTGCAGGGCCGCCCGTGTTCGGGTTTGCGCCCTGGTAACCGCACTGAGCTCCGTGGGACAGGAAGTCGGTGTCCAGAGATTGGTGCCCTGGCAGGTGAGTCTCCAGAGGACACAGCTTCAGTGGTAATTGGATTCAGTTCAGATCACCGGACCGTTTTTACCCTCTTGGCAAAACATTTTTTAGATAGCTTTTTGGAAATTTTCTGGTTGGAATATGTGAAGTGGCAATTTAATTTTTTATTGTGGTAAAAATAAACAAAATTAGCCATTGTACCCATTTTTGAGCGAACAGTTCAGGGGCACTAAGTACATTCATCCTGTTGTGCAGCCACCCCTACCGTCCATCTCCGGAACTTTTTCTTCCCAAAAACCAAAACCCTGTTCCACTAAATTACAGCGCCCTGTTCCCACCCTGCCTTTCGCTCCCCAGCCCCTGGCGCCCACCAGTCTACTTTCTGTCTCTGAATCTGCCTTCTCAGGGACTGCGTGGAAGTGGAATCCTGCCCTATCTGTCCTCTTGCGACTGGCTGACTTCATTTAGCATAACGTCCTAGGTTCACCTCTCATCAGGAGTCCCCCTTTTCAAGATTGAATACTGTTCCGCTGTATGGGAGACCGCATTGTGTAGCCATTCATCCACCAGCGGACACTAACATTTCCACCGGGGGCTGCGGTGAAGAGTGCTTCTATGAGCAAGGGTGTGAAAATATCTGTTTCCTGTTTTGATTCTTTTGGGTGTTTACCCAAAAGTAGAATTGGTAATTCTAAGTTTTCTTTTTTGAGGAACTGCCATACTAATTTCCACAATGTGACCATTTAATTTTATGTATTTCTTTAAGTCCAGCTCACTCAGTTTTTTCCTCTTTCCAACTTTTGTTACTTTGTTGCCATCTTTGGAGTACACGTTGCAAAAGAATTTCCTAATCCATTTTCATAGAGTGAAAGGAAATAGATTAGCAGGGATACTTTTTCCATTGACAGCCTGCAACGCCAAATCCATTACTTACAAAGCAGCATAGATGGGCATGCTACCTTTCAACCATCTTGGGTAAGATTGGTGCAAAAGGCCGGGGGTTAGCACTTGCTCGTTTTTCTGGAAGGAAGGGTACATGGTTGCTATAAAGTACACTGGTCCTAAAGCTATTTTAAGGGCAGTTTCCCGTGATGGCTTATGAGAAGGTTTATAGAAAAGAAGAGGATGTGGAATTGTTCTGAGCCACTATTTAAAAGAAGATTTTTTCAGCATGTGGAAAATAACAAACATTTCTTGCAGGAACAGTTGGATCAGAGTGACATTTTACTCTGGTGTGTTTGTTACAATCTTTTGGGGACATCAGGAAAACCCACTGAGGATTGCCATATTTGTCAACACTACAGCATAATTTTGCTTTTCTTCTGGTTTTTAATGGCGGTTGTGGATGCTTTATTGAGTCATCAAGTTCATCACCTACTTGATATTATCAGTACCGTTGTTGGCACAGTATGCAGAGATTTATGCTGGCCTGGGGCTCGGATGATGTGGTTATCCCAGGCAAAAACCCTGCAATCATTCAGACGTCTGAGCAGTTGTTGGAAGGCAGCACCTTGTGCTGTGAGGTTAGAGTGTGCATTGGACTCAGTGAAAACTCACAAAGCCAGGTCCCCAGCCTTCAGCAATGTGAGCAAAGAGAAGCTGCCTACGACAATATTGATGCCTTGCCAAAGGCTGGCTTTTGACTTCAGGCACCATAAACAGAGCACAGTGGGTGCGTTTTCTGGTCTGTGCCCTGTTATCTGACTCTTGGCATTGGGGACCAGAGCATGTCGCCTGCAGCATTAATACACGTTACCAGACTGTGCAGCGCGAGAGGAGAAGGACCCCCGCTGGCATGTGGACTGCAGCAGTGGGGCTGTGTCGAGTGCGCCAAGGGCATGCTGGAACCCAGAAAAGGAGCGGTCCTTTTAAAACCACACAGAGGACAAACTGAAGCACCAGCCTTGTTACGCAGTAACAATTTTGAATTGCATCCTCTGGAAAAGAGCGTTTATGGTGAGCCAGACAAAGTGGTGACAGCCGACTGGTGGGGCTCAGGAAGAGCCACTGGGTCATCGCCGGCATCCAGCAGTGCCTGCAGGAGATGCTGGACGCGGTCTGACGGTGAGCGCAGCTCTTCTCAGCCGATCCGACTCCTTCCGAGACCTCAGTGGATGGGGGCCGTTGCGCTGGTTGACAAGGAGGGTGGTCTGCAGGGACCCGGGCACACTGCAGGCTCTCAGATGGCTGGTAGCTCACTTTACATGCTGGTATCGTTTCATCCCTGCTTCACAGGGACAGGCAGCGTGTTTCATTTTGTGTGGCTGCTCTTGTGTTCTTACAGCTCACGCATTCCTCCACAGCCGAGTGCAGGTTCATCTTGGCAGAAGGATGAGCAGGTGTTTTTTGTCTGGTGATCAGGGAGGCCACAGGTTTAGGGCCTGGGGAGTCTCTCACGTCACACGTGTTCATGGCGAGGTGTGCCGGATACCCCCCGCCCCCCTGCTGGTGGGGGCAGCCCCCTTCCTCCCCAGCCCGCGCCGCCTGGTCCAGCTGGTGGGAGGTGCCTGCCGGGGCAGAGGGGAGAGCGGCCGTGCCGTGCACTCCTCAGCTCCCCCCTTCCCGGCTGCGGCGGGCAGCGGCCTGCGCCTCACCATGGCTCCGGCTCCTGCTGGGGGTCCCACAGTCCGGCTCTCGTAACCCTCTCCCGTTGCCCCTTCTGACGGCACACCTCACACCTCGGGAGCCAGTCCCCTCTGTGCACTCTCCCCTGGCGCTGCACCTGCGTCCCGACGGACCCCGTCCGCACGGCCCCCGCGTTTCCCAGCTGCCGCCTTCCTTTCTGGGCCTTTTCTCTTCGTTCTTTTTTATTCTCCACATGGATGTTTTGGCGGTCTCTAGAGAGTAGCCATCTGTGTCTAGAAGTGTGTCCCCTTTCTCTGCAGCAGAATCACGTCGCCCTCCCCGGGCAGCTGGCCCGTCTGCCCTCTGCGTCCCCTCTCTGCACGTAATGGACGGCACTTGATGGATAACCCCGTTTGCTGGGGCCGTTCTCCAGTTTTCATGCCACCTGCTATGGTGCGCACTGTCCCGCTGCTTGTCCTCAGCGGCGTCTCTGCACACGGTGGAGAGCCCGGTGCAGGCTCCCTCTCCAGGTGACCGTCCACCCCCCCGACCCGAGCGCCCTCCCTCCCCGTCTGCTGCCCCCTGGAGTCCTCCGGTTCCCCCCCCGCCCCCCCGCTCTGCCCAGCAGTCTCCAGGCCTCTGCTGTGCCTGGGTCCTGCCGCTGCCTTCACCTCTGGTCCTTATCACCTCTGGTGGCCTCGCCTCCTAGGAGGGTTTACGGTGAGGAGTCTTTGGGTTTTTTCCTAAACAAATTATGTTTTTTAGGATCTATAGAAAAATTGCAAAGAAGGGCAAAGTCCCCATGTACTCAAGTTTCCCCTGCTGTTACCATCTTACGTTAGATTTTAGATCTTACATTTGTTATAATTAATGAACCGATATCGACATGTTACTGTGAACCAAAGTCCACACTTTATTCAGATTCCCTCAGTTTCCCCTCCTGTCCTTTTTCTCTGTCCCAGGATCCCATGTGGCATTTAGTCGTCACGTCTCTTCAGCCTCCTCTGGGCTGTGACAGTTTCTCAGCCTCTCCTTGTCTTTGGTGACCTTGACGGTTTGGAGGATGCTCAGGCATTTGCACAACCTCCTTGTCTTGGGATTGTCGCCGTTTCCTCGTGCTTGGCCTGGGGGGTGGTTTGGGGGAGGAAGACCCCAGAGGTGAGGTGTCTTCTCATCACGTCCTGTCAAGGGTCCACACGTCAGTGCCGGTGTGGACACGCCCGCCTGGCTCAGGGCATCTGTCAGTTTCTATGAAGTGACTCTTTTCCTCTGGTCCACACTGTGCTCTTTGGAAGGACGTCACTGTGTGTGGCCCATATTTCAGGGTGAGCAGTTGGGCTCCACCTCCTTGAGGGTGGAGTGTCTGTAGGCATCATTTGGAATTCTTGTGCATGGGAGATTTGTCTGTTCTTGAGGGGGTCGTTTTTGTTTGTCACATGCTTGGGAGGTGCCACTGACACTTAGCAGGCAGAAGCCAGCAGCACTAGACTCCGGGCGGTGTACCAAAGGGTTCCACTTGGCGAGGCATCGTCCTGCGCAGTTCCCAAACGCCCTGCCACTCTCTAGTTGAAAGCCCTGTCTGTACCGTCTCAGCCTAGAGCCCAGCTCCACTCTACACCAGTATTTTTGTACGGTTTTAGCATGCACTGTCAACTGAGACAAACTGTATTTTGTGCTCAGAACTTTACCAGAAATTGTTTGAAGATTCACATTGCCATGACAATGCTGTGCCTAGCAGACCGCGCTGGTGGAGATGTTAGTAGGTGTGGCGCCTCTCAGCTTTGTCACAACTCTGCTCCTTGGAGGGTCCCAGGCATCTTGTGAAGATGCAGGTGCTGATTTGGCGAGTCTGGGTCTGGGTCTGGGGCGGGTGCAGTCCCGGAGCACGCTAGGAGTGGCGGGTTCCAGGAAGGCACGCCCAGCCCTCGCTCGTCGAGACACGGTCCGTGGGTTGTTTCTCTTCCACTTCTTCTTCTTGCAACTGGAGCAGGATTCACTGTCTGAAATGGTGTGTGTGGATTAGTTTTCTTGCTTTCCCTTGTGGACAGTGTCAGGTGTTGGTAAAGACTTGTTTTGAGAAGTGGGCACTGGTCAGATGGAGTTGAGCAGGCGCAGGCTGCTGCTCCTGGTCCAGAGCCTTCCGCGGCCCCCTGCCTGCACGGTCAGCCCAGCCCCGGGCCTTGGTTCGCCTCTCTGCTTCCCAGCCTGCACCTCGCCTCCTGGGCAGCTGCTTTCTCTTCCTCTGCTCCTCCCTGGGAGCCTTCGCTGACGCACGTGAGCAACAGCAGTTGGGTTTATCAAAGACGGCTTTTACTGAGTTAAAGCAACATTCTTCTCACCTTGTTTCTAAACTCACTCTCTTCAGAAGCAATGGAAGTTAAATTTAAAAATAAATCAAAACCATTTTTCCAGTCCTTGGGGTGTCCTGAGGCCCTGGCTTAGTGGCACTTGGCAAATGTGGGTCTTAATGTTGCTTTTACAGGGGGTGAAAGAGGCAATTCTGTAATTACTACAAATATCTTTATGTCCTCACAGAAAACATAATCACTGTGTAATCTGATAATAATTTTTGTGTTTAATCTACAAAGTTAAGCTAACCAGTGGGCAGGTGGGTGTCCCCCAGGCCTCTGGTTCACCCCGAGTAGTGGGTTGACCTCAGGCATTCGGCTTTGGAGCATTCCCACTTTCCCAGCAAATCCGCACTGACCTCTGGAATTGAGGGGAATGAGCTCGAACTGTCCACAGTTACCTGCACACAGAGGTCCCCGCCTGCCTGTCATGCACGCCCGGTGTTCCAGAGCCACACCAGGCTGCCGCAGCCCTCACTAGAGTGCGCTCTGAGTCTTCAGGGCAGAGGGTGAGGAAAGCCCACTTTGGAGCTTCCCCTGTGTCCAGACAAGTTTCCGTAGGGTCAGCCCTCCTCCCCGCCACGGTCCCATCTGTGGGACGGACGTCGGGCACTCCGTTTGGTCCGTATTGCCACAGTGTCTGCAGCCCCTTCCTCCTTGGCGACTTTACAGAACTAACTTGACTCCAGCAATCGACCGGAAGAGCAGATTGTGTTGCATTGACATAACTGAAACAAGATTTCAGTAGAGCGTGGATGTGGGCAGCGTCTCAGGTGTGGTCGGGTGGCCGCCAGCGCTGTGGCAGTGAGCCTGCCTGCCCCGTCCTTGCTCGCGGCCCATTTCCCTCCCCTTGCCAGCGGTGACTGTTTGCTGATGAATATGCTCTTTTCGCCAGTTAGAACTGGAGACTGTTAAGAGTTTGGAAGGGGAATTTAGAGAAGATCTAGTCCAATCCCTTTCCTTCACAGGTGAGAAGTGAAGACGTTTATTGCTGCGGTCACTTGTAGCTCAGACTGCACACTGTATCCCACCCAGCTCCCCAGAGACTGGGTCTTGCTGAGCCTCCCTGTGTCTCTGAGCGTCCTCTGACCCCACAGACTCACAGAAACGGCAGCAGACTTTTCTTCTGTGTATTCCTGCCGTTCCAGGCAGGCACCTCGGACAGGCGGAGAACTCTCCGAAACCAACAAACAAAACCCTCTGGGGGAAATTATGTAATTTTCCTCATTGGTATTCCATCGCTGACAAATTTTCACTCAAGAGATTCTTCCCAGTCCTTGGTCCCACCTGGGAGGCAAATGTCACATCCCAGTCATGTGGGATGTCCACAGACGGGCAAACTGGAGTGAGCTGGTATCGTTCCCTGTGTCATCACAAGCAGTAGGTGCGGGGTGCTTCTCAGAGTGGCCCCTGTGCTTCTTCATGCTTGGTCTTGGGTTATCATCCCTGGCCCTGACTGAAGGGAGGACAAGGTTCCTGTTCCCTGGGCTGGTCTGCAGTGAGGACAGACTCCCCGCTGACCCCAAGCTCTCGTTCCTTTGTGGGAGTTGCATTCCCTCGCCGAGCTTGTCTCCTCAGTGTTGAGACAGATGACACGGTGCCTGTCACGGGCCTGCTGGCGGGACGCAGCACAGCGATGCCGGCAGGCCTGGCCTGGTACTGGCGCGTGGGAGGCTGCTGGGGCCGATGGCAGTTCTGTGGTAGGGAGGTCAGCTTAGGAGGTGCTGTCCTTTCAAAGGCTGGCTGAGACCCGAGCCAGAGGAGCCAGCAGGTGTGGATTGGGACATGCGGGTGGTGACTGCGAGTAGTGGAGCTGGGCTGGGAGGGGGACGGGAGGAGGGGCAGGAGGGCGCTGGCAGTGGGGTGTGACCAGGGAGTGGGAAGGTGCCAGGGAATGCCTCACTGACCCCTGGCCCAGGGCAGCCGGTGCAGAAGGGACGGATGTCCACCTGCTCCCTGTGTCTCACATGGTCCTCGACGAGTGGCCTCACAGCTGAGTGGAACAGAATTGGCGGCGTGGTGAGGCACGTGGGGTTGACAAGGCCTTTGTGGCCATCTGGGCCCTAACACCAGTGGTGATTGCGTTTCCGTGGGGACACGGCACTGTGTGCAGACGGCTGAATTTCTGCCACACCTTATTTATAAACCAGGGATTGTCTGATTTTGGTTTGTGGGGTTAGGCTTCTAGAGCTCATTAGAATAGACAGTGCAGACTATTATTTCATCTAGGGTGACGCTGACAAAGAGAGTAATGACATCATTGGTGAACGAGGGCATTGCCTGACTGTGGGGAAGAGCAGTGAGGTCCCCACGATGAGAGACGCACCCTCGGGGGCAGGGCCAAGGCCACGCGTGCGTTCGCCTGTGTTGCGCGGCCGTCAGCAGTCTGTCCGCTGCTGCTGCTGTGTGATTTCTGGGTTTTAAATTTCAGCAACTGTTTCTTGTTACAGAGTACGGTGTTTGCGAAAACTTGCGGAAACTGGAGATCACGGGCGTGTCCTGTCGGGACGTCTACGCGAAGCGTGAGTCAATCTGTTATCGTCCATTGTTCCCTTTGTACCAGAAGCGGACGGTGCACAGCAGCGATGAATGATGAAGGCAGTTCGGGCCCTGGTTCTGTTTTCTCAGACACTAACTTACACTCACAATCTACATTTTAAGTACAGTACTGGTGGTAACCACCAGGATTGGGGCACCGAGTCATTAGCTTTTCTGTGCATCGTGGGTACGGCGTCTCTTGCTAGGCATCCCGGACCCCTGGATCTGAGAAAGGGGGTCCGCACAGGAAATGGCTCTGGTGCTGCTGGCACTGCCTGCTGCTCTGGGCCTGGGCCTCCAGCCTGGCGGGACGCGGGCAGACGCTTCCTGGGTGGCCTCCTCTGTCCAGCCCCTCAGTTGCAGAGAGGCTGCAACTGCCCCACTGAAGCTCCACCTTCCCCTCAGTCTTCCGTGAGCAGGTTGAGCCTCCAATGCCCTATTTCTTTTTTCCCTGGATCCTTTGCTTTCCGGAGTCACGGGCGACATTCACGGAGTACTCAGCAGCCTCAGCCCCAAACTGCCTCCCCAGCCGGCCTTTCTTCAGCACCAGGAACGTTTCCATCTCTCGCTCTGTGGATGAAGCCATGGGCTGCTCTGGGTGGTCAGTGGTTTCCATGGATGTCTCATAGAGCACGTTTTCCTCTGCTGACAGCTCTTTGAGTTTGTTAAGCCATTTGACCCGTGTTGTCTCAAAGCAGCGTGAAGACAGATTTCTAAGCGCTATAAGCACCAGAAGTAACACCCCGCTGGGGACACGGGTGTGTGAGCCTGCCCAGGTGTTAGTGCCACCTGGAGCAGCGTGCACAGGTGCAGCCCATCTTGGCTGGGGGGCAGAGGGGTTGCTGGGCCCTGCGTTCCACTGTCCTGTGGGAGAGGCTGTTGGGCACATTGGGCTGGGGATGGTGTGGCTGAGGCAGAGCAGGAGTGGGTGCCGGAGAGGGGACGGGCAGACGGGACACCGGGAATGACAGGGTCTCACTCTGTCACCCAGGCTGGGAGGGCAGTGATATGGTCACAGCTCACCGCAGCCTCCAACTCCTGGGCTCAAACCATCCTCCCCCTACAGGTGTGTGCCACGGCGCCTGGCGGGAGATTTTTCACTGCTGATTCTTGACCCCTTGAAAATTTATGCAAAATGTAGAGAGAATAATCATGTTATCTGCACCAGCCAAAGTGAATTTTAGTTTTCACTTTCACAATAGAGGAACTGTGTTTCTGTGAATCTGCGTTGAACGCCATGTCCAGGGGAAAATTACTTAGCTTTGGGAACAGGCAGCAGAAGAAAACCAACTGTAGTTCCTGGAACAGCTGGTTGAGTCAGCCAGCCTTGGTCCAGCGGCGAAGAGGTCTGATGTTGAGTTAGCAGGCTGGGAAACATCATCCTTTATCAAAAAACAAAACAAACGCACAGTGGACACTGGGTAAGCTTAGTGTCTTATGGGCCAAGGATTCCCTGGATTGTCATCCCAGATACCTATTGGCCACGACACCCACCCTTCCCCTCCTGAGCCCCAGTGAGCTGTGGCAACATAGTGAGACTCGTCTCTAAAACAATTTAAAAAATAAATTTGCTGGGTGTGGTGGTACATGCCCGTAGTCCCAGCTACTTGGGAGGCTGAGGCAGGAGGATCACTTGAGCCCAGAAGTTCGAGGCTGCAGTGAGCTATGATGATGCCACTGCACTCCAGCCTGAGTGATAGAGTGAGACCCTGTGTCCAAAAAAAAATTAGAAATAAAAGTACAGGTCAGGCATGGTGGCTCACACCTGTAATCCTAACACTCTGGGAGGCCAAGGCAGGAGGATTGCTTGATCAGAAGTTTGAGGCTGAGGTGGGAGGATTGCTTGAGCTCAGGAGTTCGAGACTAGCCTGAGTGAGAGCGAGACCCCATCTCTACTAAAAATATAAAAATCAGCTGGGTGTGGTGGTGCACGTCTCTAGTCCCAGCTACTCAGGAGGCTGAGGCAGGAGGATCGCTTGAGCCCGGGAGTTTAGGATTGTCGTGAGTTATGATGATGCCACTGTACTCCAGACAGGGCAACAGAGCGAGACTCTGTCTCACAAAAAAAAAAAACAACAAAAACCAGTCTTGAAAAAGGAGCCATCCTTAGCCGTTTCCCTGCTGTGTCTATTCAGGTATAAACCCGCGCGTGAAGTCAGGACGTTTTATGAAAATTCTCCCCGATTACGAGCACATGGAGTACAGAGATGTGTACACCTGCCGTATGTACCTCCCGCTGGCTTTCGCTTCTGCGGCAGCGAGCACGCCTAGAACCTGCATGAATAGGGTCTGAGCACAGACCGGACTGCTGGGTCCCCAGAGCAAGCTGACCTGGCTTTCGCTGTGTTTTCACTTGGCCTTGGTGTCGCTCTGTGGTTTGGCCTTGACAGAGATCACGTCAGAGCGCAGACCTCAGGGAAGCTGTATGTGGGTCGGGTTTCTCCAGCAGCTTCTGGGCTTTGGGTAGCACCGATTGAGATCACTCTGTGGTGCACATTTTAACGTTGGTTGTTTATGGGGGAAGCGACTGCAAAAAGTCATGCAGAGGCAGAGAGGAGAGAACAGTAGAAGCGTTAAAACTTTTCTAAGATGAAATGTAAGTAGTTGACTTCTAAGCTTTATTAGTTAATCACATCTTAATAACATGTATGATTTAAAAAAATCATACACTCACAGTGGACAAACGCAGGCAGCACCAGTTCATTCTTTAGAACCAAGTCCCTCTTTCATCTGGAAATTTTTCTAAGCCACAGTCTTAGGACGTTAACATTGTGTTCATTGCTTTAGCTCAGAGTGGTTGGTGGAGATGGAGACGGTGAATTTCAGCGGCAAAGAAAGAGACTGGAAACACCTGCCTGCACTGACGGGCGCCGCCCCCCCCGCCCCCCCACCGCCCTGCGGGTCCCTTCAGCCTGTCAGAGTGCCTGGATCTCAGTGTGGCCCGCTGGGAGCACACCCACTTCCGAGTTTTATAAATACTCAATTTCTGACAAATCCTGCCAGGAGCAGAAAGAATAAGAGCAGTTCACAGAATTTTTCCCAGCATCCCGTTGGACCCTGGGCAGACAGCTGCAGCTTGATAGCTGGAGCCCGCGTTACGTAGGGGACAGTCGCAAAGTTAATGCAGGGATGCCCGGTGTGTTCAGCGTGCTTTGGGTGGCGTCTGAGCTCCCTGCACAGCGACTAACGAACCTGCCTTGTGTGTGAACAGGCGCGGAGGTGACCTGTCTAGCTGGGTGGAGACCAAGGGCAACAGACACGTCGGGGCTGCGTGAACAGCGTCCGGGCGGGGACGGGCTCAGACTGCAGGGGAGGGGCGGGCACATTTGAAGACATCAGTGCTGTCCCTTCCCAAACCTTCTGGAAATAGCCTCTCTAGAACATTTTGTCATCGACAACCAGCTCTTCCTGCTTCGCAGTCGACGCAGCACCTTCTCCAGCCCCGCGGGAGAGAACTGCTGATGGAGCGAGAACTGATGAGAACAATCGATCCCATGGTGCTGCCTGGAACCGCCTGGCCTGGGCTTTTCCATACAAGTGGACAGTCACTCAGTGATGCCATCCCTCTGTCGCAGGGGTGTGTCGGGGAGCTTTCCGCAGCTTCCAAGGGGCAGACCCCAGCTGCTGCTGGGGGGACTTTGAACAGTGCACTTTGAATTTGAAAATGACTGCGTGTAGCCATAGGGCGCTAGGTCTTTTTTTTTTCTCTTTTTTTTTGAGACAGAGTCTGGTTCTGTTGCCCTGGCTAGAGTGCTGTGGTGTCAGCCCAGCTTACAGCAACCTCAAACTCCTGGGCTCAAGCAATCCTCCTGCCTCAGCCTCCCGAGTAGCTGGGACTGCAGGCATGCGCCACCATGCCCGGCTAATTTTTTCTATATATATTTTTAGTTGTCCAGATAATTTCTTTGTACTATTAGTAGAGACGGGGTCTTGCTCTTGCTCAGGCTGGTCTCGAACTCCTGACCTTGAGCGATCCACCTGCCTCGGCCTCCCAGAGTGCTAGGATTATAGGCGTGAGCCACCACGCCCAGCCGGGTGCTAGGTCTTGATGGCGGCACTCCAGGTTGCTCTAAGCAGACACGGGATTGGGGGCAGCGTCACCCTCCACATGGTAAGGCGATGGAGGGTCACTTTTGACCCTCAGGTGACTTAGGCACTTGGTCACACAGAGCAGTCTGCTGGGAAGGCTGCCTGCGCAGCCCCAGCCTGCCACGCGGAGCTGGTGACACTGCGGGGACCGGGAGGCGGGGAGGAGGTGGTTGGGAAGTGTGAAAACAGAAAGGTATTCTGCGCCTTCCCTGCCGTGCAGAGCGGCGGGCTGGTGGGCCGTGCGGAGGGACTGCACGATCCCTCCTCTGCGCCTGGTTTTGCCAGCGTGCTGGTCTCATGCTTCGTCATTCTGCGTTCCTTCCTGTTGCCAGCCGGGGGTTAGCTGGCAGGGCCGGGATGGAGTGTTTCCTGTTAGCGCTTTTAACGCCCGGAATTACAGGAATGTGTCCGCCCCAAAACATTATTCCAACGTTTTCCAGGCTCTACTCTTGGGCCAGATCTGTGGTCCTCAAAGTGTGGTCCCAGGCCAGCGGCATCAGCATCTTTGGGGAATGTCTTGTTAAAATTCAGGTTCTCTGGCTCCTCCCAGCCCTGCGCCGCAGGACTCTGGGCTGAGCCTGGCGTCTCTGGTAACAGGCCCTCGGCAGGGGTTCAAACGTGCATGGTCCCAGCAGCTGGGAATCTATTACCAGATTTTACAACAGCATTTAATAAGAGGGCATTTTTCTTATTTACAATCTCATTTTTTTAATCGTGTGTAATTTTTGGTACTAAAAACTGCATAAGCCGGGTGCAGTGGCTCACGCCTATAGTGCCAGCACTCTGGGAGGCTGAGGCAGGAGGATCGCTTGAGCCCAGGAGTTTGAGGTTTCTGTGAACTACGATGACACCACTGCACTTTGCAAGTCCATGTGGCAGAGTGAGACCCTGTCTCCAAAAAAAAAAAAAATTTTTTTTTTTTTTAAACTGCCTGATGTTTAGAGCTTTGAGATAGCGTCCTGGTTCCTAGTATCTTAGCCCCTGAAGCAGGTGGTGGGACCAGAGAGCGGAGTGTGGAGGGCGGGTTAGGGGTCAGGAAGAGGCGCCCTGTCTGCCGCTGGAGGCTCCCTCTTTACTCCCCTCCGGTCAGAAGGGCTGGAACACCTGCTCCTTGGGGTTGGCAGGACGGTCACACACGAAGGGGCACCTGAGGCCCTCAGTGCACCTGTCAGGAGTGAAGTGCTGAGTAAATGGTAGCTAAAACCAAACAAGACAAATGCAGTTGTTTCTTCTTCCTGTGTAGTTGTTTAACCTCATAGATCGATTGTCAGGGAAGCGTTTATTTTAAACTGACAAGTAATCGTTGTATGACTACATATTTGTGGGGCGCACTGTGATGTTCTGGTGTCTGTGTGCACTGTGGGTGACTAACCTGCTCTGTGCCTCACCCTGGCTGCGCTTCACGGGCACCACAGGGCGTCTCAGAAACCCACTGCCTTTTCACTGTCTCCACAGTCTTGCCTTTTGCAGAACGTCACAGAATTGGAATCATACAGTATGTGGACTTCTTCGATTGGCTTTTTTTTTTCTTTTTTTAAGAGACTGTCGCCCAGGCTGGAGTGCAGGGGTGTGATCACTGTTCACTGCAGCGTCAAACTCCGGGCTCCTACCTCAGCCTCCTGGGTAGCTGGGACTATAGACGTACACCACCATAACCAGCTAATTTAATTTATTTTTGTAGAAACAGAGTCTCACTCTGTTGCCCAGGCTGGTCTGGAACTCCTGGCTTTGAGCAATCCTCTGACCTCAGCCTCCCAAAGTGCTGGGGTTACAGGTGTCAGCCACCACACCTGGCCTTCTTTCTTTATTTTGGAGATGAGGTCTTGCTATGTGCCCAGGCTGGAGTGCAGTGGCTATTCACAGGCAAGATCGCGGTACACTACGGCCTCGAACTCTCGGGCTCCAGTGATCCTCCCAGGAGCCTTAGCCTGGGAGGATCGGGATTCCACGCGTGAGCCTCCACACCTGGCGATTCACCTCTTTTGAGTGAATATATTTGTTTTTGTGGTAGCCTTGCTTTAGGAGGACTCGTTTATGGTGTGGTTTAACTTTTTAGAGCGTATAAGACACTGGCTTTGCTTTGACACACCCGTGAAGATGCCGGTCTCTGGGCACGAGGAAGGCGCCCCACCCTCCGTGCACCTCCTCTGTCGGACTCCGGGCAGAGGGCTTCCCCAGCCTTGCTTGGGTCCCCCATGGCGGGAAGCTCATCACTTTATAGGAAACTCACTCCATTCAGGCTTTCCAAAGACAGTGTCGTTCTCAGAAATCTCTGGAGACTGTAGGTGAGGGACGGTGCACGTTTGTTCAAGGCCCTCCCGCAAGGCTGTCGCGGTGGCCTCTCCACGATGCCTCCCCGTCCCGTGCTGTCCCCGGTTTGCCGCAGCGCGGGGTCTGACGCGAGGCCTTCCCTCTCTCTGGCAGTGCTTCACCGGTACAGACACATTCTGGGACTGTGGCAGCCGGACATCGGGCCCTACGGGGGACTCCTGAACGTGGTGGTGAGTGTGAGGGCCCCGCGGGCGGCGCCTGGTGGGGAGGAGCTAAGTGACCCTTGGACCAGGGGCACGAGCCCGCTTTGTCTCTCCCCCTCTCGCCCCCACGGTCTGCACCTGCCCTCTGCGCGCACCTCCGCAGCCCGCAGGCTCCCCAGCCACGGCGGGCGGCGGCCTCTGGGAAGGGGTGGGGGCCGCCCTGCTCCTGTCCCTTCTCTTCAGGGTCTGGGGCCTCATCTCTGGGCGACCACGGTGGTTCCCTGGTGTCTTTAAGCAGCATTTAGAAACCTTCAGTGAGTTCAGCTTTGTGGCTGGTCTCAGCAGGAGGGTCGGTGTGACCCTGGCTCCTTGGTTGGAACTGGAAGGAGAAATCTTCCCGTGTGTGCTTCTCAGTCGCTTGCCTATTTGTTTTAAAAAGCTGTTCGTTTTTGGCCCATTTAAACAGCCAGGTGTTCTGACACTTCTAGGTGTTGACAGGTGTTGCTTATGGAGTGAGGTCGCCGCCGTCTGCTGTCCCCCGTGGCCTGCTGGCTCGCCTTCTCTCTCTTTGTATTTTTTAGAGTCGGGTCTCGCCCTGTCGCGCGGTCTGGAGTGCAGTGGTGCAGTCGAACTCCTGGCTCAAGGGGTCTTCCTGCCTTGGCCTCCTAAAGTGCTGGGAGTGAGGCGTGAGCCACTGTTTCTGGCCCTTTCTTGTTCCGTTGACCAGAAGGCCAGCGCCCTGGAGGCGTGTGCGGTTAGACCTGAGGTGTCACTGTAGCTGACGTCACAATAAAAACGAAGTGAGCTGCCCTTGCAGGGTGCTGGCATTTAGCGGACTGGGAGCCGAGTCGAGGACTCAGCCGTGTGTGCCGTTTAACCACAGCAGGCCTCACAGTGGCCTTGTGCCGGGCTTGGGCAGCTCCGTGCAAGTTCTGGGGCCTGGCGTCTGCAGGTCACTGGGTAACGAGTCACTCTGCATGCTGCTCACCAGGCAGGGCTTGGTGGGGACAAACGCTGCTCATTCTTTGTGACTCGGCGGAAGCACCCACCGAGAAAAGACACTTAACGTCGATTGCATTTGAGGTCACTTGGGATGAGCCTTGCTTTTAAATGTTCCCTCCGGAGACAAGCCAGGCAGCTCAGCGTGGGCACATTTCTTTCTTTTCTTTTAGTCGGGAGGGTGATAATTGTTTTTCTTGCTGGCAGTGAGTAATAGAGTTAAAGCAAAAAACAAAAACCAAAAGAAGCAGCCTGTGAGAAGCGGGGTAATTAGGGAAATGAGCCCGTGGAAGAGCAGCACCACTCGCTCTCGTCTCAGACTGATCGGCTGCAGAGACGATCACGTTCTCTCGGGCGCCGGGGCTGGGGCAGTGGGTCCAGCTCTCTGAGAAGGGGGTGGCTCTGGTCAGGCGCTGTCTGGGCCGGCGTGGGGCTGCCCCTGCTTTCGCATGCTCTCCCTCGACACCTGGGGGACACGGGGACAGGACGGCAGGACGCACGCCTGCAGGTGCCGCCTCCTGGGCTCCCGTCCTCGCAGGCGCCTCACTCCCGGCACCTGTCCCTCCCTGAGCTTTTGTTTTGAAGCATTTTAAAACAGATCCAGGCCTGAGGCGGTTCGTCCCTTCCTCTTCCAGGATGGCAGGTGTTCCCGACCTGTCCCCCAGGTCGCCGTCACACCTGACTAAAGTAGCATTGAGTCTCGACATTCCCTGGCACCCAGCTTCCCAGGCTGCCTCACAGCTGCGTTTTGACGTCGGCTTGTTCGGACCAGGCAAACGGGGCCCTCGCGCTGCGTTTGTTTGTCTCCTGAGCCTCTTCCCTGTTGAGAGAAGCCCCTCCGCTTCCTCTGTGAGCTCAGTGCCCTAACTGGGGGTCTCACATCATCTAGCTCGCTCCCCTCCCTGCTGTGGAGCTGGAAGTCAGCGCTGAAGTGCTCGCTGAGGTTCGGGTCTGGCTGTTTAGTTGACACGCCCAACCAGCACCTCAGAGGTGGGGTGTGCGCTGCCTGCCACTGCCGGGCGGGAGACGGGCACGCACGGGGGGCCGCCGTCGCTCCGCCCACCTGAGCCCGCGCGTGGCCTCCTGCCCACCCCGCTGCAGGTGGACGGCCTGTTCATCATCGGCTGGATGTACCTGCCCCCCCACGACCCGCATGTGGATGACCCGATGAGATTCAAGCCTCTCTTCAGAATCCACTTGATGGAGAGGAAGTCTGCCACGGTGGAGTGCATGTACGGCCACAAAGGGCCCCACAACGGCCACATCCAGGTGCGTGGGAGCCTGGCCTCCCTTAGAGGCCTCCCTTAGACCCAGCGCGCCCGGTGTCCGTGCGGGGGCCAGCCAGGCGTGCTGCGGCCCGGTGCCATAGCGGGTGGAAGGGGAGGGAGGTTCTGTCCTTGGCCCGCTGCGCATTGCTGGTGCTGTCTTGGTGAGGCGGAACTCCTCAGACTCACTCTGGACACTCTGTCCATCCATACTGCCTCAGAACCACTGGTTCTTACAGCTGCTGTTGCTCTGTGTCTTTTCTCCTCTTTGCAAGAGTATCGGCTCAGAACAAAGAGCTCTGCTCCGATGGGGCCTGGCAGACGGCACCCCAAGGAGCACCGTGTTACCCCACACACTGTGCCAGACACAGCCCCCGCGCCGCCTCCGAGTCCCACTGGGAAGTCGCAGACTCCCCTCTGGGACGCGTGGCCGCCGCCTCCTGCTCTGGGAAGGGCGGTTCTGCACTCCCTCTGGACGGCCCATTTTGGGGGCATCTTGGGCATCTGTGGGTGGGTTTGGTGGATGTAGGTGAGGGAGGGGTGGTCGTGGCCACCCCGTCATGCTGTGACTAACTGTTCCTCGATGTCCTTTTTCCTTCTGTTATGGACATTCAAGATTGTGAAGAAGGACGAGTTCTCCACCAAGTGCAACCAGACAGACCACCACAGGATGTCTGGCGGGAGGCAGGAGGTGAGCGGGCCTGCCCTTTGCTCTCCGTGGCGGCTGACCGGGCCTCCCCCTCAACGAGGTCGAAGGGTGTGAAATCGCCAACATGCAACCTGCAACACGGCCGTTTCCCGTGGTGCAGCCTGACGTTGTCAGTGCAGAAAACGCATCTGATGTGCTGTGAGCAGCAGCATCGAATGGGTGTGTGTACGCGAGTGCGGGTCGTCGGTCCCTGCCGCCCCTCGAATGAACCAAACAGGAGTGGTTGTTTCCTTAGTCTCCTTTGCCCCTGGCGGGAGCATCACTCCTGAGGGGCTGCTGGGAAGCTTGTCTGTGCAAGTTGCAGGGAGACCCAGGGGCCGTGTTTGGGGCTTCTGTGTTTTCCCTCCTTGGAACAGGCCAGCGGAGGGTTCCGGGTCCTGGCAGGGCGGCGGGTGAGCCTGTGTGCGGGGCTCTCTGTGTCTGCACGACTGTTTTCACGTTGCCCTTGAGCTGTGGTTTTCTGAGGTCCCAGTCACACTGCCATTTCAAAATAGTTTTAAAAAGAACTTGAACTTGTAAAATACAGGATACTCATAGCTTATATTCATTTGTTGGGTGCACCTTTCTCAGCTAGTTTCTCATTTTTTCTGGTGGTTTCCCCGCTAGCCAGAGAGCTGCAGGGAGAGCTGAGATGAACAAGGCATGTGTACGCGGAGTCCGGTGAAGGTCAGTGAGTTCTGTTTTCCTGCGTGGATGACACATGTGGACGACAAATGATGGGAATGCCTTCTCATTTGTGACACTGTCATTTTACATGTAGTCATACATGCAACATGTATGTGATTGCTGCAGTTCACATTTAAGTGAAAAATGTCAATGTATTTTCCAAGAATAGAAACTCCTCAGCTGTTGAGACCTTAAAGAAAGCTGTGTGTTTCTGGCGATGCCTGCTGTGGGATCCAAACAAGTTCCCGTCAGCCGACTTCCACGTGTGGGTGCACGGATTCTGACATGGAGTAGTGTTTTTCTGATTGTAAATGTGGTAACATGCGCTCCTCGTGAGAACTAGAAAAACGCCCGGGAGTTAGGGTGAGAATAGATGCTTTGTTGGAATCTTGACATTGGTGGTGAGTTCGTGTTTCTGTCATTCTGAGCGAGGCTGAGAACAGTGCCCCGTGTTCAGGACCTTTGCAGTTCCTTGGCTGTGAGCTGTTAATATCCCTCTGTTTCTGGGTGGTGTTGGTATGTTTTGAATTGATTCGTAGGACCCCTTTATCTATTAGGAAATCTAGGTATGAGTTGCAAATTTTTTTACCTTATTGATTTTTTTTTTAATTCTATGGAATTTTTAAATTTTTATATCAAATATATCATTTCCTTAAAAGTCTCTTAGTGTCATCTTAAAAATCCCTTCCTGGCTGGGTGTGGTGGCTCATGTCTGTAATCCTAGTGCTTTAGGATGCTGAGGCAGCGGGATTGCTTGAGTCCAGGAGTTCAAGACCAGCCTGGTAAGACCCATCTCTACAAAAAAATAAAAATAAAACAAAAACATTAGCTGGGTGTGGTGTTGTGCGCCTGTAGTCCCTGCTACTTGGGAGGCTGAGGCGGGAGGATGGCTTGAGCCCAGGGTTGGAGGCTGCAGGGAGCTGTGGTGACGCCACGGCACCCTACCCAGGGCAACAGAGAGAGACCCTGTCTCAAAAAAAAAGAAAAATCCCATCTCCCACTCTGCTGTTATGTTCACAGATGAGCTCGCGTTTATTTTCTCACGTTCTTGTCTTCTGTTATTTGGATTTATTCTGGTGAGAAACGCGAGGCTTAGCCCTGTGCTTCTGTGGGGTCCTGCTCGGTTATCCTCACGCTGGCTGTGAACGAGCCCCGTTTTCTGTCTGTGTGAAATGCCATCTCCACCCTAGCTTGCCCTGTGCGTGCTGAGCCATGATCCGTCCGTCTACGCTACGTGCCGCGCTGTTCTAAGTGTCGTAGCTCTGTTCACTGGGTTGTGTGCCGTAGGGCCAGGCGGCTGCGTGCCGCTTCCGTTTCGGAATCTTCTGGCTCCTCTCGTGCGTCTCCCACGTGAACTCCAGAATCAGCTGCTTCCCAGAAGCTGCCTCTCAGCGTCGCTGCTTTCAACTGGAGTCACGTCGCGCTTTGTGCATCGGTGTTTGGGGAACCGACGTCGCATGACGTCGAGACGTCCCGTCTAAGACTCCACGTGCCTCTGCTTGTCCAGACAGGTTTCGTGCCAGTGTTTCTCCGTGGGGCACTCGTGCTGTCTACAGGGAGACCCGCGCACGTTACAAAGCACGTTCTTCAGTTCATTCTCTTGCTGCTGCCGAAAGGGCTCCTCTGTCTCTCTCCACCTGGTGATTTCATAGGTAAAAGCCGCCGCACGTTGCTGTGGTGCCCGCCCGTCTCACTGAATTCCCTCTCATTTGTCGCCATTCTTCGCTGGATTATCTTGAGTTTTCCAGGGTAGTAGTCATTATCTGCAAATGATGGTATTCTGTGTTTTCCTTTCCAGTTTTTGTATCTTTAACGTTGCCCTCCTGTGAAGTGTGTCAGCTTGGCCTCCAGAGCCACCCTCACAGTGGTGGTGACGGTGGCGCCCCGGTCCTGCCCCTGGTGATGGCGGCCGTGGTTCCTGTGTGGTGCCGTTGGAGGCAGGATACACACCATGTAGCGTTAGGGACAGACTCACCCACTCGTGTTTCGTTAAGGGGACTTCGTGTTATGCTTTAATCGAGAATAGATTCTAAATTTCCCGAATTTTTAAAAAGGCATTTATGGAAACCATCAGGTGATTTTTGTCCTAATCTAGTAATGCAGTGACTTGTATTAATTGATTTCTAGTATTGAACCGTTCTGAAGTCTTGGGAAGAAACCTCGCTGGATCTCGGTGTGTGGTTGCTGGGCTCTGTTTGCTGTCATTTTGGGTTTTTGCAGTGATGAATGAATGTGGTCTGACATTTTTTGTGCTGTCTCTGTCTTATGTTAGTAGCGGTATTTTGCTAGCTTCTGAGAACGGGGGAGCTTTTTGTCTTAGTCTGTCTTGTGCTGCTATAACAAAATACCACAGACCAGGTAATCTGTAAAGAACAGAAGTTTCCACCACGTTGACTTTGGGGGACACATTCCAACCGTAGCACCGTCTTTTCTTCTGGGCCCTGGGGTAGTCTAAGTAGGGTTCAATTAAGCAGGTAGCGCCCCCCAGTGAAGCCTCTGGCCCAGTGTGTTTCGAGGTTGGGACAGGCAGTGTCCCCACGACGTGCTGATGTTGTTGTCCTCACCGGCATTCCTGCTTCTCGCCGGACGTCAGAGGTGCTTGTCCGCCCCCCCTTGCTGAGGTGAGGTGTGGCCTGTGGTTGCACCTGACACTGTCGCCTCTGGACAGAGCCTCTGGTGGCCTGTGTGACCTCCCCACAGCACACTGCCCGGCGCGGCCACGGCGGACCCTGCGCAGGCCAGAAGCCGCGAGGAGGAACCTTGTGTTCTGCACTGCTGAGGTGGCTGGCGTGGCTCCCTGACCTCGCCCGTCCTGTCCTTCCGTCGTGGGCTCTCTGCCCTGCCACAGTGGGGACGTTCACGGTGTCCGTCGTGGCCGGCCCACGTCGTCTTAGCAAGGGCGTGCCTGTGGGAACCACGGTCTGTCCCTTCCCATCCCCTGCCGCTGGCCAGGGCGGGGCCCGGCCTTGTCCTTCGTCTCCTTGTTCTGGGGTCTCTTCCAGCCTCTGGTCTTCCTGTACATGGAAGACTGCGTCATTGCGTCACTCCCAGTCACCGAGCCTTCCTTCCTTGTCCCCAGCGCCCCTCTGCAGCCCTGAGCCTGCCTTGGACAGGGCACGGCCTGGACATCCACCTGGACTCGGGGCTTCTGCCGGGCCGCGGAGAGCTGACGGGTCAGGCGGGGCTGCCACTGTCCCCAGACGGCAGGGCTGGGCTGGGACTGTCAGGAGAAAGCAGCTGTGTCCCTCTGCGTCGGCAGCTGCCCTGGCTGTGCCATCCAGCGGGACTTGCCACCTGGCCCTGCGCCGTCTTCGCTGCTTTCCTCTCGAGAAGTGCGAGGAGTCGGAAGGACAGGGCTCTCCTGTCGGTTTGTTCCGGAAATTCCTCTCTCCTCCCGCAGCTCAGTCTTTCAGACCAGAGAGCAGCGGGGTCACCGGGAGAGCTGCATTTTGGGAGGAGGGCGTGCCAGGAAGGCTGGCCGTGGTGACACATCTGGTTTTGAGATTCGAGGTGAAAGATGGAGCAGGGGACTCGGGACAGCCCTGTGCCTGGTGGCCGAGGAGCAGAGGAGTCCTGGCCGCCGGCGAGCTCGGCGGGGCCGGGCTGCAGGGCACCCTCTTCACATCTGTGGCTCAGCGCAGTCTCTTCTTTGGCACCTCTGAGCCTCTGCGTAGGGTAGGGGAGGCCCCATCCCTGCCCTGCACTTGCCTCCGCCCCGGGCTTCGTGGCCCACGGGCCTCCTGCTGGTGACAGAGCCTGTCACGGGGCCCCATCTTTCTTGCTGGCAGCCAGCCCTGCTGGCTGCTCGGCGATAAGCAGGTCCCCGGCCCTCCCAGTCCTGGAGCCCGAGCTGCCTCACCGCAGATCTGAGGCTGGGGGCTGCGGGCGGGAGGATGGGCCGTGCCACCAGCACTCCAGAGGCCAGCAGGCTTGTCACTCAGCCGTGTCCGGCTGCTGTGAAGATGAAGGTGACGATTGTGCGTAGTGAGCAATCCCTGTTAGACACTGAGTTTGTTGTCTTACGTGTCCCAGACTCCCTGTGTGCTCCTTGTGCATGTGTGTCTTGCCTGATAAGGAAATTTTACTTTTTTTTTTTTTTTTAAAGAGACAGTCTCTTTGTTGCCCAGGCTGGAGCACAGTGGTGCAAATCACAGCTCACCGCAGCCTCCAACTCTTGGGCTCAAGCAATCCTCCTGCCTCAGCCTCCCGAATAGCTGGGACTACGGGCACATGCTGCCACGCCCAGCTTCTTATAAGACAGTT
The DNA here is from genome assembly GCA_004363605.1 of Indri indri. NCBI lineage: Eukaryota > Metazoa > Chordata > Mammalia > Primates > Indriidae > Indri > Indri indri. The sequence goes on from RJWJ010009441.1 coordinate 43,734, forward strand.
ATGTAATAAACATACTTCAGAGATCTTTGTTCTGAGTAATTGGTCCTGACGACTTTGACCTTTTCGTGCACGGTAAATAAGATCATGACTATACACAAGTCGTCATCTTGATGGTATTTAGTTTACATCTAATTATTTACCGTGGTAACACTGAAATCTTCATTCATTACACTGAGTTACTTTTGTTTTTAAACATTTTTTTGTAGAGACAGGGTCTCACTGTGTTGCCCAGGCTGATCCCAAACTCCTGGCCTCAAGTGATCCGGTGTGAGTGCCACACCTGGCCTGCTTTTGTTTTTATCTGTTACTCATCTATTTGATTTTTTAGAGTCTTTCCTCCATAAGTTTAGCCACTTTAATGGAAGTTTTTAATTTGAGGAAATATAATTTGTCAATTTTTTGCTTTTATGGTGCTTATTTTCTGAGTCCTTAAAAAACTTTGAATACCTCTAATTTGCAAAAACATTCTCTTTTTTTTTTTAAATAGAAGTTCGGTACGTTCGCATTAGGTTTTGCTGTTATGTCCAGGTCTGTGGCCATCTGAATGATTTTTTGTGTGTGGTGTGAGGCAGGGTGGTGGTTCGCTCTCCACGTGAACATCTGATCGATCGGTGGAGCGCCGAGTCCCCGTGGCTGTGGCAGCCGTGGCACTCTTCACTTCCTCGCCACAGTGCTGTGTGGTTTCAGGACAGAGGTCTTACACACGTTTCGTAGCATTTGCCCCCAAGGCCTACGGTTTGTGAGGATGTCATAAAGAGAATTTTGAAAAATTTCTTTTTCCAGGTTTATGCTGCTAGTATATAAAATCCAGTAGATTTTTATACATTGACCTTGTAGTTCTAACGGTTTTTTAGTTCAGTCACTGTAGTAATTTCTGTTCTTTGTCAGAATTTGGGGCAGTAACATATTAAAGCAATTGAGAGACTGTAGCTTTCTTATTTTTTGTTTTTGTTTTTGAAATTGCTCTTGGTTCAATTTGTAGAGCTAACGCTAGATAATCATTAGAATCACTGTTTTGAGTCAGAAACGTGGGGTTTGGATAAATTATGTTGATTGCGTAGAATCAAACTGTTAAGCGCTAAGTATCCTTAGTGTGTTGATTGCGGATGCTTACGGAATCATCGAGCCTTGGGGACGTGGCGTTTATAACACTTCCTGTTGCAGACATGCCCCCCGAACGCGCCACGTAACTCTGACGGCACTCTCTAAAGAGGCAGGTCCACCCACCGTCTCTGCTGGGCTGTGTCAGCACCTCCCTTGTTGGCAGCCGCGCGGACAGGTCTGGCCGACAGTGGCTCGGGTTGGTGGTGAGGGGTCCCGAACTCAGACTCGCAGGAGCCTGAGAACCAGGCTGAGGGGCTGTGCAGTGTAGACGGTCAGTGAAGACGCCGCTCCTGTCCCAGCAGTGGACATGGAAGTGAGGCTGACCCGGAGCTCTGGTTGCGGCTGGGGCGGGGCCTCCCGGAGGTGGCCCTGCTGCCTCCCGTTGGGAGCCTGGGCTCCGGCACCCTGGGAAAGCCAGGACCTGGAAGCTTCGCTTTTCACAGACGGGCGCGCAGACACGCAGCTCCCCTTTCTCTCACCCGGCGCCATCACAGGTATGTCCTGACACACGTGGACGCGATGGGTGATTTTCACCACCTGTGTGTTCTCCTGAAGGAATTTCGGACGTGGCTGAGGGAGGAGTGGGGGCGCACGCTGGAGGACATCTTCCACGAGCACATGCAGGAGCTGATCCTGATGAAGTTCATCTACACCAGCCAGTACGAGTAAGCGCGGCCGCCCCGCGCCGCGACCGCTTCCGTCTGATCCAGGGTGGTCTCCCTCCAGCCCTGGCTCGGCCCCTGTCCTGCTGAGCCCTGTGCAGTGTCCCTGCGTGGGGATGTCGCTCTTTTCCCAGGTGGCAGGGCCCACCTCTGGGAGCCCTGTTGGAAGTGGACGATGGGGCCTGCGCCCTGTGCTGTGGGTCGGCGGGGGAGGGGGCTTCCTGAGACCTCGGGGGACCCCAAGGGCTCGGCTGAGCTGCCGCGCCCCGCATAGCTCAGCCCGGGTGCTGCGTGGGCTGCCTTCCTGCCCACTGCACACAGCCTCCTGCTCTGATGCCGCTGCTCCCTCCGCAGCAACTGCCTGACCTACCGCCGCATCTACCTGCCGCCCAGCCGCCCGGACGACCTCATCAAGCCCGGCCTGTTCAAGGGCACCTACGGCAGCCACGGCCTGGAGATTGTGATGCTCAGCTTCCACGGCCGGCGTGCCAGGGGCACCAAGATCACGGTGAGCGCCGTCCCAGGCCGGGCTCAGCTCTGTGGGGACTTGAGTTATTGGGGGGCAGCCTGGGAACGGGGCTGCTGAGCTGCCCAGGTGACACCGACATGCAGTCACCTGGATACCTTGAGTTCACAGGCCGTTGTCCCACCTGTCCTGGCCGTAGCCTTGGTGAGCCCAGCAGTGAACCTCCCGCCCCGGGCCACCATCTACACACTGTCCTGGCCCGTCATCACATAGTTTTTGTGGGGACTTTCTGGCAGGTGGTACCAATGTGTTCTGAAGGAGCAGACCCACCTTCCCAAGCTTCCCAGGACCAGGGCCACACGTTCCCTCCACCCTGCCCTGGCTTTGGGCTCCCCGGTCCCCTCCCTGTTGGGGCTGTTCCAGATGCTGCTGTCTGAGGGCCTCTGACACGTGGCTCCTTCGTACGGGATTGTTCCTAAGTCAGCAGGATGCTGGCTCGAGGGCCTCTGGCCACAGGCAGAGTCTGGCTGGACACTGCGCAGAGGCTGCTGTTCTGGTCCTGAGCCCCGCTGACTGCTGCCTGCCCCGCAGGGCGACCCCAACATCCCCGCTGGGCAGCAGACGGTGGAGATCGACCTGAGGCACCGCATCCAGCTGCCCGACGTGGAGAACCTCCGCAACTTCAACGAGCTCTCGCGCATCGTCCTGGAGGTCCGAGAGCGGGTGCGCCAGGAGCAGCAGGACGGTGGGCGAGAGGCAGGCGAGGGCCACGGCCAGCGGGGCTCCCAGGAGTCCCCGCCGCCCGGCGGGGAGCTGGACGGGGCGCCTGCTGCGGACGGCGGGGAGCCTGGGGATGCGGCGGCCGCGGCTGAGCAGCCCGCCCAGTCTGGGCAGGGGCAGCCGTTTGTGCTGCCGGTCGGCGTGAGCTCGAGGAACGAGGACTACCCCCGCACCTGCAGGATGTGGTGAGGGCACGGCGGCCCGGGGCGGGGGCGGGGGGCAGGCTGGGCGGGGGGGCCTCTGACCACTCGGGCTGTGTCCTGCCGCACAGCCGGGCCTCGGGACGGAGGCTTCTGTCCGTTCCCTCCTGGGGGCTGCGCTGGGGACCTCAGAGCTGCCGGGGTAGGAGGCTTCCCCCAGGGGCCTCATGTCACACTGATGTGCAGCTGCACTGCCGGCTCTGAAGTGACTTCACAGTCAGTCGAGGGAAACTTGCAACTGCCCGACAGCCGTGACAGTAGAGAGCGGAGAACAGAGCTGCCCTGCCCGCCGCCCGCGGGAGCCCTGGGGCAGCACCGCTGTGCCCTGTGTCCCCCGTAACGTCTGTGCGGGTGCTTCTGCCGGCCCCTAGTGAACGCAGCTTCTCCTCCTCCCCGCCGCCTCCTGGGGGTCTCCTGCCCATGTCGGCCACGGTGGGCGGCACCTGGTGCCGGTGAGGTGGACTCCTGCCCAGACGGTGCGTGGAAGGGGCTGGTGTCGTGGCCGCGCTACGCTTCGTCCTTACACCTGGTCTCTGCTGCCTTCAGCCTTGGAGGCCACCCTGGCCGTCCCTTGGTGGCAGACGGAGGTGGCCCCTGCCCGGTTCCCCTGTCTTTTAGGGCTGGTTCAATTTAAATGAACTACAGTTGAATAAAATGAAAAATCCAGGTCCTGCTGCGCTGGCCACGTGCCACGTGCTGGTGGACAGGGCAGCTCCGGACCATTCATCGTCGTGGCGAGTTCTCCTGTGCAGTTGCCCGGGGCCTTGGGAGGGTCAGTCTGTCAGTCTCCTGGCATGACGATCGTTTCTGCCTTTGTCAAGTGTGTGTCCTTGTCCTCCTTGCTCTGGACGGCTGCCGCCACGTGCCCACGATGGTCTGGTCGGCATTTCCCTGTGAACTTGACCTCAGAGCGATGAGTGCTGCAGGCCCAGCATTTAGGTGTCTTGGTGGGGCCTTCTTCATCGTGCGTAGTTAGGATGACAGGGACCGGGTCTGGGGTTTGCAGAGACAGATACGCAAATAGCGTTCCAGTGTGATTTCAACTGCCGTAAGTGTCTGAATGGGCACGGAAGAGGAACCTTTGTTACCCTGCGAAAGTCTTACAGCTCCCGGTTCCTCGTGGCCAGCTGAGGGGCAGCCTGTGGCCGCTGGCTGGGGAGCTCCTGCAGGACGGTTGTCCACCCTGTGCTGAATGTCAGGGGCTCTCGTGGCCCAGGAGGGGCAAGCTGTGTCCCTCCCACCCCTGGTTCATGTGTCTGTGCTGGAGAATGCCGACGTGGCTTGTGCTCAGCTGGGGCCACTCGTGTGCTTTCGTGGCTCCCTCCCGCCCTCCTCACGCTTCCCCTCTTGTCTCTCTTCAGTTTCTACGGCACCGGCCTCATCGCTGGCCACGGCTTCACCAGTCCCGAACGCACCCCCGGGGTCTTCATCCTCTTTGACGAGGACCGCTTCGGGTTCGTCTGGCTGGAGCTGAAATCCTTCAGCCTGTACAGCCGGGTCCAGGCCACCTTCCGGAACGCAGATGCACCGTCCCCGCAGGCCTTCGACGAGATGCTCAAGAACATTCAGGCTCTCACCTCCTGACCGGCCGCAGCTCTGCGCACGTCCTGGCAGCCCCAGGGCTCTGGAGTCGACCTGTGAATAGAAGCAGCATGCACTTTGGAGACGCGGCCTTCCCGCCGGAACGCACACCTCCCGTCGGGCCCAGCCCAGCCGCTCGGAACGCTTGACACAGGGCGTGTGACACACGCGGCGTATCTGTCAGTACCGCGATGGAAAAGCTGAGCATGTCTTGCCAAAAAAAAGAAAAAAACCAACGAACTAGAATAACTCAGCTCTCAGGGTGGCTGCAGGGCACCTGAGAGTCCCAGTGGCGAAGCCGTGCATGTCCTCGGCTCGCTGGTGGTTTTCCAGGGAAAACACGATCCTCCTTCAAAGAGTCCTTTCCTCGAGAGCAGGTAAGGCAGGTTGTGGGGGGGACGTACCTGCCCCACCCTGTCCCCTCTGGAGGGAGCCAGAAGACCCCCACGCGGGGGTCAGGAAGAGGCAGATGGTGCAGGCCGGGCAGGTGGCTGCAGGGACCGTGCAGAGAAGGAGCTCCCGGAAGCCGATGGAGGGTCAGGCTGGGGTGGTGACCCGGGATCAAATTCCCGCTTCTCTTTACTCACGTGGATTTTGGACAAAAACATTTCATCCCAACCTCAGTTTCCCTGCCAGTGAAATGGGGTTAATGACACAGGTCACTAGGGACTGTCACTTGTGCCTGCCCCGGCCACAAGTTCTAGCATGGAACCAAGGCCACGTTCTGGCCACGTGACTGCTGCAGCGGCCTGCTCCGGACACAGTGTCTGTTTCGCGCACGCCGCCCTCCCTGCGCAGCCGCGGGGTCAGAGTCAGGTCTCCAGGGTCCCTGCATTTACTGCAGTTGAGTGGCTTACACAGGTGTTATCGGGAGCGGTAATGTGCCAGAAGTGGCCACAGCAGATGTGGCAGCCCCTGGCAGGCGGGAGGACAGCTTTCTAGAAAAGCTGCACCTACGTAGGGGTGCACTTTGGAAGCCAGGGCCTGTCGGGGATCCTCCAGCTCCGACACCCCAAGTGCTGCTGCTTCTGCTGGCATTGTGCCCCGTGTTGTGTTAACACCTGCATTTGGGGACCCCGTTGAAGATTTTAGCGATGTTAGTGTCACCTGAAGAGCAGTGACCACAGGGCCTGGAGCCGGCCCCTCCTCCAGCCTGCAGCCGGCTCCGTCCCCACGCGGACTTGCGGGCGTGTCTCCCTCTACCGCTCAGCCTGGGCTGTGCGCCCTGGACTCGAGGGACTCCTCCCCAGATGTGACCGTCTTGTGGTGCCTTTGTACAGAGACCAGCCTGAGGATGTCCCAGGAAATGTTTTCCCGATTACTCTCTCCCTGACTGGCCTTTAAAAAAATAAAATAAAAATTCCCATTGCCCGAGCTTCAGTCCGTTTACAGCTTGCTTTGCTTCCCAGAGAGACTGGCAAGCGGTGTGGCTGGAGCCCTCGGGCCCACCCTGAGCCTCAGGATGAGGGCCGTGGAGAA
>RJWJ010009442.1:5249-49843 GCA_004363605.1 Indri indri
ATCTCTTTTTTTTGAGATAGATCTCACTTATTTTGCCGAGGCTGGAGTGCAGTTGCTATTCACGGGCATGATCACCACGCACTACAGCCTTGAACTCCTGGGCTCCAGCAATCCTCTCAACTCAGCCTCCCAAGTAGCTGGGACTGCAAGTACATGCTACCACACCTGGCATCAGGCATCTCTTTTAATCTCAAATCTGCATCCCTTCATCCTTTAATCAAGAATCTTTAATTGAGCAGCTATTGTATGGCAGGTAACTGGGCGTGGTCCTAGCTTCTGTGCTAGGCAGCCATTAGACTTACAACTAGTCTTTGTGAGCAGATGTTCCCCAGCCTATACTTCTAAACCCTCCTTTTTTCCTTAGGTTCTATATTTCATGTCTAGTTATCTACTAGTTATTTTCACCATAATTTCCCAATGTTTGAAACTTCCCTCTTGGGTCTGTTCCTCTTCCTTTGTTCTCTATTTGTGTTAAAGTCACCATCATTCTGCTAGTCACCCACTCAAAATCATGGTGCCACTTTTTATTCTTCCTTCACTCTTGCCTCCCACTTGGATCGTTCGCCAGATCTGTTTTTTTTTCTCTGCAGTTTCTTTATCAGTCTCTTTTTCTCTGTTTCCCCTTGTGCTCAGGTCCTCTTTATTGCTTAGGCTATAGTATTAGCCTTCCAGTGGTTTCCTCGCTTTTATTTATTTTCCTTAGAATTCATTGTATATATCACTGCCAGATTTATCTTCCTGAAACAGAGCACTAGTCATGGCTACCACTTATACTACTCAGGGCTCAACTTAGATATCACATTCTTCGAAGCCTTTCCCCAGGTAAAATTAGATCCTCATTTTTCTATCTTTCTATAGTAGTTCATGTATAATTAACTCTGATGTTAATCATATTGTCCTAGAATTATGTGAGCATTTGCCTTCAGGATTATATATTTCTTAAAAGAAGGTATGCTATATGATCCCTTTTATATTAAGTTCAAAAACAAGCAAAAGTAATCTGTGGTGACAGACAGACATCCAGATAGTGATTACCTGTGGGGGATGGAATTGGTAGTGATTAGAAGGGGGGGGGGCGGGGGAGGGCTTTTGGAGTTCTGGTGATATTGTTTCTTGATCTGGATTCTGTTTACATTGATATAAAACTGCCTTTTTGATTTGTGTACTTTTCTATATGTATATAATAAAAAATTTAAATAAAAGCTAAATGAAAAATAGCATTAAAATACAGAATAGGGACAATGTCTAACTTTATATCCCTGATGCCTGGCACCCAGCAAGCTCTTTACAGATGTTCAGTGAGTGTGTGAATAAATAAATAAGTGAATAAATGAATGGAAGTTTCTCCTCAAAAAAAAAAAACATTAATTTTTCTTTCCATGGGTAGTTAAATTATAGTCTCAACTTTTTAGCCTGGCATCTGTGACCTCTCATGACTTGGCCCAATCTACTTTTCTAACCTTTTTCAACCCAGAGGCTACATGGTGCAGTTAAAGAACTTGGGCTTTGGAATCAGCCAGAGCCTGAGTTTGAAATATGGCTCCACCACTCACTACCTGTGTAACCTTAGGCTTAGGAAAGTCACCTCGCCTTTTGGGAACCTAGTTCTCCCATCTCTGAATTGGATATCATACTGACCTCAGTAGATGGATAAGGGTTCGATAAAATCATACGTGTAGAGCAGGGCCTGGCATGTTTGCATTCAGTAAATGTTAATTTTCTTTCCCTTCTAACAACATACCTTCCTTTTTCTCCCTTTTGTATCGTTACTCATCCTGTATCCTCTACCTTGAATGCCCTTACTTCTCTTTAGTTCCCACATATCCAGATATTATTCATCCTTCGGATCAAGCCCACGTATCACCCCCTTCATGGAGACTTCCCTGATTCCCATCCAAACCACAATTTCTAAAGCTAGAAATACTTTTCTCTCTCCAATTCTCATACATTTTGTCTGTGTCTCTTATGGTACATGTTAGCCACTCACTCTAACCTTTAGGAGTTGCTGAAGGCTGCCCTCTCACTCCAGGCCCAAAGAATAGGGACTTCTAATTGGGCTTTTATGCTGGAGGCAGGAGCTCTGTCAGTTGGAATAAATTGGGGAATGGAAAGACAAGTTGAGAAAACTGCTTTGGGCCTCAGATAATTGTTTTTGTACCTTCTCTTGCACTGGGAGAAATTCAGATGTCAAGAATATGGGCCCAGGGGCAAGGGGTTAAGCTGCAGACTGCTTGACCTTTCTTTTGAATTGATTTTTCTGTTAAGTGATTTGGGCCCAGCCTGGCTTATCAAGCTAAAAGGCCATGCAGGCGTTTGAGTCTGAAGTCATAGGTGTTAAGAGTAGACTTCATCTGGGGTATCTTCTCTGCCTAATATACCTAATACATGAGGGTAGAAAAACATATTTCAGGGCCTCAGAGGTCCTATTCCTGGACACATATTTTCTTGTTACTTCTGCTTTCTACTTGGATTTTCCTTGCATATATACATGCTTTAACTCCTTTGGCAGATTTCACTTGAGGTCGGGAACTGATTGCCAGTTCCTAGCATAGCTCCTGATACTTAGTAGACACTTGGAAAAGTTTTATGGAATGAATGTTTAAAATATTAAATGGTATTACAAGGCAATAAGTAATTAATTGCAAAAACAATGATTAACACTTTTAACAGAAAATGGTTGCCATAGGACTTTAAAGTATGGAGCAAGCCCTTTAGATTAGGGTAGTCGGAGAATTCTTCTCGGAGGAGTTCTCAGAGGATGCTAAGTTAGCAATTGTTATTAAGTATCTTGGAAATGTCCAAAAAATAACAGCTTATAAAGACGGAAATCAAGGGATAACTTACTTCCTGTATTTACAAGCATATGTCATTAAGGAGATCCATAGCTCCTTGCAAGTAGCATGTTGTATTCTGTAGACAGTGCAGCTAAGATTTACCACCAATTCCAAAACAGACATACATCCTGAAATATAGTAATAGTACACGAAATAAGACTTCTTGAAGCCAAAGGGAAGAGGTAACTTGTAGCCTATTCCTGAGGCTTCTACTTCCCTTTGCTGGTTGTCATCTTTAAGCATTCTAAGGAAATGTGTTTATTCAGTCCACATCTGACATAAACAGCCAAAGATGACAAGTTAGGAAGGGCATTCCAGTTGGAAACTAACCTCCTGCAGCATTTCTTCATGACAGGTAAGATAAAAACTGTTGACTGGTTTCTTCCTAAAACACTATTCCTTCTGGGCTTTTTTGATATGTTTCCCTCCAAGTCCTTTTCTTATTTTGACAGTTCCAACTTTGTTTCCTTCACAGCATTTCTCTTTCTCTGCTTGCCCCTTAAAATTGATGGTTCCCAAGCTCTGTTTCCCACTTCATTCTCTTCTCTAGATAATCTCAGCCATGTCCTAGCCCATAAGTGATAAATCCCAAATTACTGTCTCTACCTCAGTCCTCCTTCATGAGCTCCAGATTTTATATCCAACTGCCTATAGATATTGTCACCTAAATGTTCATAGGCACCTCATGCAACGTGTTCAAACTGTACTCATCATCTTTTCTCCCCCCCACCTCTTCTATATGTTCTTTCTCAGTAAATGGCATTACCAGTCACCCAAACACAAAACCTAATACTCCCCTCACTCAGAATATATAACATATAATGAGGGTATAACAATGCCCCATGCTGTGATGTTTCCCCTGTTAGGCTATGAACTCCCTAAGGGTAAGGATCGTATCTTTTTATCATGCCTAGTACAACACCTAGGTACTTAAAAGGTGTTCATTTATTATTTTGTAAAATACTTTTTTGTGGAATTAGTAATTTTGAAAGGTACTATGTTAGCTTGCTAGGGCTGCCATAACAAAGTACCTCAGACTAGGTGGTTTGAACAACAGAAATTTCTTGTCTCACTGTTCTGGATACTAGAAGTTCAAAGTCAAGAAATCAAGGTGTTGGCAGGGCCAGTTCCTTCTCAGGGCTGTGAGGGAAGGATCTGTTGCAGTCCTCTCTCCTTGGCTTATAGATGGCCATATTCTCCCTATTTTTCTTCACATTATCTTCCCTCTGTGTGTATCTCTGTGTCCACATTTCCCCTTTTAAGTCATACTGGATTAAGGCTTACCTTAACGACCTCATGTTAACATGATTGCTTCTTTAAAGACTCTATCTCCAAATAAGGTCACATTCTGAGCTGCTAGGAATTAGGACTTCAACATAAGAATTTTGGTGGAACACAATTTGTCTTTGTTTGGGTTGCTATAACAAGATACCATAAACTGTGTAATTTATAGACAACAGACATTTATTTCTCATAGTTCTAGAGTCTGGGAAGTTCCCAATCAGGCACCAGCAGACTGGGAGTCTGGTGAGGGCCTACCTTCTGGTTCACAGGTGGCATCTTCTTGCTGTGTCCTTACATGGTGGAAGGGGCAAAAGAACTCCCTTGGACCTGTTTTGTCTGGGCTCTAATCCCATTTGTTAGGACTCTGCCCTCATGACCTAATTACCTCCCAAAGGCTCACCTCCTAATATCATCACCTTGGGAGTTAGGATTTTAACATAGGAATTTGGGGGGGACACAGACATTCAGACAATTCAGCCCATAATAGGTACGGAGTAGTTTTTACTGTTCTGACTCAGTTCTTTCTCTGAAAGCACTGGATAAGGTTTCTACTTCCTTGCCATCCTGATCGTGGTTACTGTCTGATGTTTACTCTAGACAGGAGCATCTGGAAACAGAAAGGATGGGATGGCACATTGAGTGAGTGCAAGGGGTTTGGTTTGACCAAAGTTAGGGTACTGGGAAGCTATATCTCTCTAGACATAGACAGGTCAAGAAAGAACTTTGATAATATGCTAAGTAACTTGGACTTTTTCTTGGGCACACTCAATGAAGGATTTTAAGAAAATGAATGAAAAAATCTATTTATATCTTAGAAATATCCCCCTTGCAAATTGTGTATAATGCATCAGGGGTAAGGAGGAGTGAGAGAGAGGTGGATCTGGAAGGAGACTAGGAAGGATGAATATTTTGCAATAGTTCAGGTGAGAAATAAGCCTGGACTAAAGGTTGTAGAGGAGACATTTGATAGGTAAGAAGGTAAAATAGGTTAGACTTGGTGACTGTGTGGAAAAGGGACAAAGGGTTTTGCAGGGGATTCGGTCACTGGGTAAAGAGTTAGTATTTACGGATTCCAAGGATCCTGTGTCTGAGCAGAGAAATCATCTCTGCATGGGATTATGGGTGAGCTGGCAGCCTAGGACTGTAAACATGAATGCCAACACCAACATTAGGCTTGCTCTCAGCATTCCTTGCTTTCTAGGCTAAGTCTAGTGCTCTCTCCTGACTCTAGCTGAGTGCTTCCCTTTTTCTTCACCATGCATCCTGTTATGTTACTCTGTCAGAAATCCCCATCTAAGGATGGGTCTCCCTTCAGCCTTCTCTTCCCTTTATATATTAGTTAGTTTCCTAAAACTCAGTGACTCATGTTAGATATTTTTGAATGCATAGAGAATCTTGTAGGAAAAACCTACTTGTTTGGGGTCCCTTCATTAAGTCTCAAGACACTTGAGACTCTTGGGCTGGCTGGGGACATATTTCTACAATTTATAGAAGTGGTCCTAAGCCAAGAGAATTCTCCAGATTTGGGTTTGCCCTAAGATACATCTTAGAACAAGCCACAGAAAACTGAAGGGGATATTTGATCAATATTAAGTCAGTTAGTCTCCTTTTAGTGCAAGAGGTTCACTTCATAACATTTCAAACTTTGGACTCCCTTTAGAGAATCCTCAGCACATGGCTCCTTGGCTTCCTTTGGGTATGGAGATTGAGGTAGGGCCAGTGCACTCTGTAGATTGGACTGGGATATGTACAGACAGATACTAGTTCAGGACCTGCATCAGCCCTAAATGTGGGAGCTGTGACTTTTGACCAGGTTTATGTGAGAGGGCAATAGACATACAGGTTGCTCGATTACAAGGTTTTAATCATTTGATCCTGAAATGGATTTGGGGCCATACCCTTTAGAGGTACAGGCCGAAAAGCTAACTGGTTATCTGGGCAGTCCTGAGCAGTTTATCAGCTCTTTATGTTCAAGTTTTTGGTAATGAGGGATGGTGCCTGACCTGATTGTAGGACTGAGATTTGTCAGCAATTTGTGACTTCTCAAGGCCTGCCTTGCAGCTTGTCAGGTCCGATTTAGGTGGCAAAGCAACTATGTCTCAGCACATCAGTAAAGTCAGCACATCTCTGCCAGGCTCCTCGCTCCCCTAGGGTGACATGCTCCTGAGGGAAGGAGCAGGATCCCCTCCCATTGCCCATCATTCTCCGCTGCATGTAGTCTCGCAGTTACTTTAGGGAGGGCATAATTCTACAGGGGGAGAAAAGACTTTTCTTAGCCATCAAAACAAACTATTTTCCTTATTAAACAAATCCCAGCTGTGTGACCACTTGTCAGCCTCTTCATGTTACTTCTGGCTTTCCTTAGTGGTAGAAAAGGAAAACAGTCACAGGCTGACTCCTGCATTGGCCCCACCTACCCTTTGTACCCTGTGTCTGTGATTTTTGATATTGGAAGATAAGGTCAGCACCTGCTCATCCTGACCCAGCCTGTCTCTGGCAGTGACACCTGAGAAGGCAGGCCACTTTGGAGCAAGCATGTTCTTTGCTTCCAGAACAGTCGTATACGTCCTCAGGGAGACTTAGACTGGTTTGTACGATGGGGAAGAATTGTGATGGGTGAGGCCCTCCTCTAGTATCCCTGCGACACCACTCAGTTGCTTTAGCTGAAAATGAATTTTGTGCACCAGGTGGTCTTCTGACTAACCCACCCATTCAGCTCCACTTTAGAGCTCCTGCAGCTCTGAACCTTCCCACAACTCTGCGTGAGTGTCAGTGTCTCATGTTGAATTTCCATCTTACTCATCTGTCTCTAGGCGAAGATTCCTGCAAAGATTTAAATTGGGAACCAGACCTTGAGAATGTCTGCTCAGAGTATTTCACAGCTTCTGGATAAATGCCTTTCCTTTCTTAACCCAATCTGTTTTTCCAGTTCTGCTCAGCTAGCTCTTGAGCAGCCCTGCTTTGAGGAAGCTTCCCAATTAAGGTGCGCACTGTGCTATTTCTCACCTCTAAAAAGCACCCCATCCGTTTAGCCTGCCCAGGCTTCCCAAGGGCCAGACCCACTCTGACAAGGAGGCTAAATTGTTGTTCACATGGCTCACAAGATTAAAGTTGCCCGCCTGTCCCAAAAGCCTAGTCCACTGAGGAGATCTGATGTCCTTTGGTCACATGATGTTTAGCATTCTGTGAGCCCTGTGCAACAGTGGCAGAAGGAGCCCTGCCTTTTTTTTTTTTTTTTGTAAACCGGAGTTTACACTGACTGCTATTTACCACTTTCCCACTTACTCTCCTGCTTTTGCTGAAACATGGGAAGGTAGAAAGATACAAAGGTAGTTCATGGTCAAAGCTGTATGAGCTCTCTTGTGAAGTTTGAAGACTATAACTAGAGAAAGCAGATTTGTTGTGCCTCATTTGTTAAATATGTCTTCTACTGTCTGAACTTTTGTTTTTCTGGAAAGCCCAAGCTGCTTAGAAAAATGGGCTGAATGTGTTTGGGTGACAAGACAAGATCCTATTAGCCTGAGGAATGCCATCTGGAGGCCTCAGCCAGGTCTCGGGGATCTTCCCCAGTTTTGACAGTTTGAGCTTCTCCTCAGCCTAGGAAGCCCAGACCCAAGCCTGATAATGACAGCCACTATTCTGGGCTCTTTATGAGCACTGCAGAGTTGAAGAGAGAATTCTGACTTAATCAGCCTTCCCTATATTTCTTGTTTTAAACCCTTTACCTCTTTCTCCTGGCTGAAGTATGGGAAACACCACAGTAAATTGGCTGTGACTTCCACAGAAATTTGACAGTTTTCAAGTTATTTTTTCCTCTGTATTTAGATGTGGTTATAGTTGTGCTGTCATCCCTTATCTCTTCTGTCATCCAGCCAGCTCCCAACTGGGTTAGGAGGTATTTGCTCTGCCATCAGTGTTGGCTGCATAATGAGGAGGATGGTTAAGAAATGGGTTGTTTAGCATTTCTTGGAATCTAAATTTTCTTGCTTGGTTGAGGGGGAAGCAGTGTTATTGGAAGAAGGCAGTAGGGAGGCAAGAGTTGGCTATAGAATCAACCCTTTCTCCTCAGGATCGTGGATAAGCCAGAAAAATCATTCTTAATTTATAAGCTTGTTTTACCTGCCATATAGGGCTGCCCGTTCTGCAGTGACAGATCCTAGGATAGCCCCCATAGACTGACTACCTGATTCGTGGGCTAATCCTCTATTGTGGATTGTCATGAGAAATGTTGCAGGGCACCAGAAGTAGCAAGGTTTGAGAGCCTGGTTTGGGCATGCCGGGTGAATCAAACTTGCCCACCCACTGTTGGCCTAAGGAGGAGGAGGGCCTTTTTTCATTAAATCAGGCTCAGGGGAGATAGAATAGGGAGCTCTACACTGAGAAGATTCTGAGGTTCTCTACTAGGTTCATCAAGTGATGTTTTTCCCGTCCTGTGGTTGCAGAGTGGAAAAGGATGTCATGTTTCATGAATTTGGCATTTTGTACTTCAGAGCTTCAAGGGTCCCTGGCTTATGTTTGGACATTATGTTACAGTGAATAACTTGAGTGTTATTTGAAGATAAACACATTCAATTTCCCAATGAGTCCTAACTAGAATTGCTGAATTAGGAATTAGGGCCACATGAGGGCCAATTGGCTCTCAAGTCTCCAGGGAGATGGGACTGCTATTGGCAAAGAAGGGTTGGAAAATTTGGGATTGTGAAAACAAGGCCCGGAACCTTAGACAGCTATTTGGTCAGTGTGATATCACTTTAGATTATTTAGTTCCTAATTCTGGATTCCAAAACCGTCTTTGGTCCAGACTTCTGCAGTAGAATCCAGCTCAGCTCACCCATATTCCCCTGTTTCTCCCTAGTCATTGCCTTGGCACAGCCTAAGGGCGTTCTTGTTTTCCAGTTGGTTTTCTTGCAATGGCTGTTCAGGAGGAACTGGACTAGATGTCTATTCCAAGAACATGGCTCTTTGATGTTAACTGCACTTGGGCACTTTACCTGTCCTTCAGCTTCTCCAAATGCCAGCAGCAGACTATATACATATAAAACAAACCAACCAACCTAGAGCCTGCCTCAGTAGAAGGGAAGACTCCCTTTATATCGTGTTCCAGCAGCTCCACAGCAAGAATGCTGTGTTCTGGCTTCCCTCTGAGACTGGGATCTCCTCAAAGTAATAGGGCTCTGTCTTCTGTCTCTTTGTATCCTGTAGCCCAGACATGAGAGGTGGATAAGCAGGGGAGAAGAAAGGAGGGGGGAGAACGAAGGAAGGAAATGGGGGCGGGGGGAGAGTAAGATCTATATTCTATATTTAGCGAGAAGGAGAGACACTCACCGAGGGTGTGTGAGTGAGCTTGCTGGCGAGGGTTGTGTGTGCGTGAGTGTGCTGGGAAGGGGGTGTGTGCGCCAGGAACGTGTGAGGAAGGCTGGTGCCCTATGGGAGGTTGCAGGCAGGAAGCAGCTGGAGAGGAGGAGGAGCAGCAGCAAGAGCAGGAGCTGCCCTGCTTTCTGTCTCAGTCTCAAAGCTCGGAATCGATTGAGTTAGAATTCCACATCCAGTTGAAGTTTGGCTGCTGTTGCTTACAGCAGGCTGGTCGTCGGAATCCCCCTCCGCAGAGAGGTGTGGACCAGATTGGATTCCTAGATTTGCAGCCAGCAAGACTCCTGCCCAGCTTTGCTGAGGGGATTTCTCAGCGGGGCATTGTTCCTATCATCAACTTTGAGCTGTGGAGCCAGCCAGCTGGGTGCAACTGAGAATAATAGCTCCTTGGCTCTGTTTGTCGGTTGGGCAAGCAGCAGTGTTGTGGCTCAGAAAGTTCATCCTGTGGCTTCTCTGTCAAACCAAGGAGTGCTTCTGGATGGATTTCCTCTTAAAGACAGCACTTGCATTCTAAAACTTGAGAATTAGTGTTTTAATGTGTTTTGTTTTGTTTTTTTCTTTTGATTTTCTTAACCCTTATTTTGGTTGCAGCAGCAAGGTAAGTGGTGTCGAGTGTATGGCAGAGTTTGAACGACAAGCAGGGACAAAAGCAAAGCATTTGTGGGTGGAATATAGAGCAGCTACATTAATTACATAACTGCTTGAGTCAACTTGCTGGTGGGGGTCATTGTAATGAGTGAAAAGTGGCATATTCAGCACTGGGGTAGAATCTTCACATGCGTGTGTTTGTGTGTTGATAATCTGACCATCCATTCCTCCTTGGTACTCTCCTGTATGTATACAAATAACCCAACCACTCTCTGTGTGCATACTCGTATATAAGTAATCTTTTTCTCCTTTTTGAGAGAAATGTGTTTATAAATAACCTGTCCATTCTCCTATATGTGCATAAATATAGACAGCTCTTCATTCACCTTATATGAATATACAAAAGCCATCTCTCTCTCCTTGTGCATACATATATAGAAATAATCTGTCCCTTCATCTCATATGTATGCATGTACTCAAGTAACCTTTCTGTTCTTGTATATATTCCGTGTATATTCAAACACCTTTCCATCCTTCCTGTCTATGTGTGTGAGGGAAAGAGTGTGTATACTATCCTTTTAACATGAGTATTAATTCATCCCTCTCATGTATCCATATACCATATAAAGAAAAGTCCTCTGGAGTTTTCTCCATCTTGAGTATGTGCACACATCCACAATAGATATTCTGTCCATTTGTGTCAAGCGTGTATGATGAAAGAGCACTAACTCTGTAGATTGAAGACTCACTTTTAAATCCTAGTTGTACTCAGTGACCTTGGTCAAGTCATTTAGCCTCTTTGAACTTCATTTTCTCATCTATGAAATCAGAATAATAATTCAGAATAATAACAACCCTCTTGCCTCATAGGGTGGTTGCGATGATAAAATAGGAATCACGTAAACTGAAAATTCTAAACAAATATAATCTTTTACTATTATGTGTCCCTCTGAGTGTGAGTTGTGTAAGATAGCATGGCTTTGACCCAGCTGCATTGAGATTATGCTCTTATCTGTGAGAGGTCTCTGAGTCTTCCATGTGAATGGAAGCTTCTGCTGAAGTAACCAGGTTTATCCTGTGGTTTTGCCTACAGGAAGCTATATAGAGCTACTTCAGGGTATCAAGAAAGGTTTGGGTTCGGGGAAGAAAAGGTCTCATCTTCTGCAGGTTGGGGTCTTGCTACTTTGTAGCCTTGAGGAGGATTAAACTGGCACAAAATGGAAATGTGCTCCTTCTAGCTAGGATGAAAGTGAGCAGGTAAAAAGATGAGTAAAAGAACAGAGAATTCTGTTGCCCTGAGATGACAGCCTGCCCTTTGCAGTAAGCTGCTATTGCGAGGTTTGGAAGGCTCTCCAGAATATCCCCTACCCCCAGCTTCTAGACCTGTGCTGTCTGATATGGTAGCCACTGGTCACCTGTGACTGAGTACTTGAAGAGTGGCTAGTCTAATTTGAGATGCATTGTAAACATAAGATACATGTCAGATTTTAAGAACTTAGCATAAACAAAAGAATGCCAATATATGATTAGAAATTTTTTATATTGAATACATGTTGAAATAATATTTTTTCTATTGGATTAAATCAAGTATGTTAAAATTAATTTCACCTCTTTTTTATTTGGCTACTAGAAATTTTAAAATTACATGTTTGGCTCACATTATGTTTCCATTGGACAGTGCTGCTCTAGACCCATCACTATCACAAGGGTCAGGGAAGCTTTTCCAACTGCAAGGGCAAATGGGAGCCCTGTCATGGCAGCCCTGGGGATGGTATGAACCATGGTAGGGCCTCTCTGCCAGTCTTGTGCTGGAGAGACACCAACTAATTGAAGTCTGGCCAAGGTCAGTGCTGCCTCCTCCCTTTTTTTTTTGTCCTGAGCGAGTTCCCAGAAAATTGTGAGTAAGTATAACTGTGGGAAGGTTTCCACCTTAGATTTACAATGATAAAGGTTTGAAATCCATCAATGTAGAAGGAAACCTAGAACTTGAAGACAGCATGTTGTCATGAATATAGAAGTGGACTAGAAATTAGGGGACCTGGATTCTAATTCAGCTCTGCCATCAACTCATTTATTCTTTCCATGGCACTAAGTTCTCACTGTGTTCCAGGCTGTATACTTAGCATAGCAAACTCGGCAGAGCTATTGGGCAAACTCCCAGTAGCTAGGCATTGGGAGTTCAAAAACAAATAAGACATGGAGTTCAAATGTAATGGAGTTCATACCCACTGCGGGCCCTCAAGTAACAGCGTCTCATCTAGGGGTCTGCCAAAGTAAAACAGATAACAGCAAGGATGTCATTGTAGGTCAAGGGCAATAGAGATTTTAAGAAGCTAGAGTACTTGTCTGCCTGAACACTTTACATTCAAAATTTAGAAACACACTATGATAACAAAACTATTCCATAGTCTAGATCCCAGTGTGGTATGAGATTCTAGGCCTAGATAGTCTCTAAAGGATTTGTCCAACTCTAGCATTTCCTGATTTTGTGTTCTGATTCCTTTTATTCAATGACAGGAGTTGTTTGGAGTTTTTTGATTGGTTTTGGGAGGTTGTTTTTGTTTTTGAGCACAGGTGCTGTTCTAGGTGCCGAGGATACAGGAATGAAAAAAAAGAGTCCCCACTCACATTCTAGGATGCAGAAGTGAGGGAGGGAGACAACTAATGAACAAGCAAACAAATATATTATCTGTCAGATGGTAATAAGTTCTGTAAAGAAAATTGTAGAGTAAGGGGCTAGAGAATGGGTAGTAGAGGGAGACTTAGTGTTCAGTGGGTAAATTTCTGCTCACATGCCTTTTCAGTCTACTCAGGAGAGCCATGAGGTAGTAAGGAAAAAAGAGGGCATGATGAATGTTAAAACATTATTTTGACTGTTTTTTTTTTTTTTTTTTTTGAGACAGTCTCTCACTCTGTCACCTAGGCTAGAGTTACAGTGGCATCATCATAGCTCACTGCAGCCTCCAACTCCTGGGTGGCTCAAGCCTCCTGACTAGCTGGGACTACAGACATGCACCACCACGCCCCACTAATTTTTTCTATTTTTAGTAGAGACGGGGTCTTGCTCTTGCTCAGGCTGGTCTCAAACCCCTGACCTCAAGTGATCCTCCCACCTCAGCCTCCCAGAGTTCTAGGATTACAGGTGTGAGCCACCACGCCCCACCTGTTTTGACATTTGTTAAAGATGGTAAAACAAACTATGTGGGAGGACTGCTACAATGGGGATTTATAGTAGGGGTGAGCAATTGAGCTCAACCCCAAATACAAAGAAAAGTGGGAATTTGTAGCCAAGGAACAAGGTGGAGGTCAGTGGATGGGAAATAAGAGGAAATACCAGTTCTGGCTAAACTGACATGACAGGTTTTTTGCTGAGGGCAGGCCAGGGTGATAAGATATTGATGAGATATCAAGGTCAGATATCAAGGGTGGTCAGAAATCAAGGGTGGTCAGAAATCAAGGGTAGGGGATTTTCACTAAACTGACCCAGCAGGATTCTTGCTAAAACTGGATTAAATGGACCAGGACAGAGCCCAATATCAGGGGCCTGTTCAGAAAGAGGACTCAGAGGAGCCTGACTCAAGTTTTGGTCAAAGGAGGCAGTCTGTGTCATGGGTCAGATTCTAGGTGTGCATGTATTTGCTGTATGGTTTGTTATAATCCTTGGTATAATAAACCTTGGTACCACTGAAAGGGACCCATGGGCAGGGCACAGAATATCCAGCTCCCCTGGCTGGCATTCAGTCTTCATTCTGGCGTCTGGATATGCCAGCCTTCTGAAGGCTGGGTCCTTGCATGCCACTATATCACAAGTGTATATCACCCGAGGTTCTGTCTCTTTTCTGGCCTGTAAATGGAGCTCCTCTTAGTGCTGGTGAAGAGGGATGGCAAATCCTAGGAACTGCAGAACTGAGACCTTGCTAAGCCTTCAATCTAGGGTATTCCCTATTCCCTTTGGCTAATCTCCCTCTCCACACCTTGTGCCCTGATCATTTTCTTCTGACAAGATACTCTGTAGGCATTGATTCTTTCCCAAAGAGTAATATTAAGAATCCCCCTACCTGGTGCTAGAAATCCACCTATCTTACCATATTAGCCATACAGCATATGTGGTAAATGGCCCAGGAATGATCTGTCCTCTATGAGTGGGTCAGAGCTCTTGGCTTTCTGCTTGCTGGGATTGTTTCACACAAAGTGAGAGGTTGCTTGATTTGAGTCCTGGCCTGTTCCCAGAGGTACCCCAGTTGTTTCCTCCAAGCCAAGATTTGGGTCAGAAGCAATTTTTACAAGGAATAATTGTATTCCTAATCATATTTATTTGACAAGTTAAAGAGAGGGATAAAAGAACCAGCCATTTCAGAAAACTGAGGTGTTTTTTTTTCTCTTGATTTTTTCATTGGTAGGCTGGTGGTGATGCAACGTGATTTAAGGGGTTGACTCTCTGTTGTAATTCTCAGCCTGCCATCATTAAAGCTTTAATCCTTTTGATTAATTCATTCTGTTTTGATATGTTCCCTTTTCAAATGCTGATATCCCTTGAAAGGGCTGCCTTATTTTTCTCAGCCTTAGGCATTCCTTAGGAAAAGAGCACAGAAAGAATAGTCATTTCTGAGAGTGTGTATATGAAATTTGAAAAGTTGACCAGAGTGGATAGGCCACCAGGATAGGGCAGAATGCCAGCACTGGGTACCTTGAAGGAAATTAGATGACTGGGTGGACCCCATAGTTTACTTACCCATCCCAGCTCAACCATTACTTATCTAGGCCTTGCCTACTCTGGTTTTGCTGGGCCTCTTACCTCCTTACCATCCCCTGCCCCTATAATTAAATGCTTACTTTTTATTACAACTTCTATTATAACATTTATCACTTTATATTGTGATTTTCCATATGTCTCTCTCTCCAAACCTTAAAATATTATATTAGAGAGCAGGGACTATATTTTATATCCCCGGCACATAGCTTAGCCTGGCACACCCAGTAAGTACTCATTAGGTTGAATTTACTTGGAGATTAAATGGTCCTTCTTACATTTAGTCCTTGTCATTTTATTCCTGTGGACAGTGGTAGCAAAATGAGCCTGGGAAGGAGGTAAGTTGGGCTCCTGGTCTGAGGGTTGCCCTTTCAGCCCATTTTGGCTTCTAATATGCTTTGGGCTTTAAGTAAAGTGACTGGTTGATTCTCTGGGCTTCACACTGAGCTCTGGCCCCTGCTCCAAAGCCTAAAGACCTAGATGACTGAGTGGTTTGGTTCTGTTAGGGAACCTGTATCAGCAGGAGGAATTTTTAAGTTTAGAGTTCATCCATGATCAGTGACTGCCAACTCAGAAGAAGATTTGGATTTTGTTTGTTTAATATGGAAGCAATTATCTTTGGGGCTGGAAGAAGTTGCTATGGCAGCTCTAGTTGCAAATTTCCTATTTGTCAGTAACATGGGGAACCAGGAACCTCTGCCTTCAGTCTTTCAGGAGGCCATCGGAAAGGGCTCTGAATTCAATGGCTGTGCCATTTTACCCCGTGTGGCTGGCCAGCCAATGTTGTGGCACAGCAGTCTGGGAAGGGGATACCTGGTAAGACTGTCTAGGAGGTTAGGCTAAGCCTGTCTGGATTATTGAACTGAGGGACAGAAGCAGGTAGGCCCCAGGCTAACCTGGCCTGTGCTGAGGCAGTAGCAGGAGAATCAGCTTCATTTTTGTTTCTGACAAACCATCTCATCTGGACCAAAGTAGGGCTGGCCTTGGGGGACCCAGCAACGAATTCTGGGCCTCACCAGCATTAGAAAGAAAAAGCTGGCCTCTTGTAGCCATTTGCCCCTTCCTCATGCTTGCATCCTGCCTGAGAGAGGATGGTAGGCCTCCTGACACCTGAATGAAGTATTGGGAGCTGAATGATTTGTTCCTCCCTCTTCTTACCTTAAAAAGAAGACTTCTAGGAGAAAGCAAGACTAACTCAAAGGATGACACTCTACTAGTGGGATTCTAGGCACTGCTGCAGGACTGGGAAAGGTAGAAGTTGGGGTGGAGGGTAGAAGTCATAGTTCACTCAAACCATACCCTTTAGGTGATTGCATGCTTGGCTTAGATATTGGTTTCCCTGCCTCTGTGGCTCAGGGACTTGCCATGCCAGTAATAATAACAATACGATAGTGCTTTTCAGTTTACTATGGTACCAGTCTCTCATTTTAGCTTTATAATATTCCTGTAATTGTATTCTCCACTTTACAGATGAGGAAACTAATACACAGAGAGGTCAAGTGTTTAATCCAAGGTCACTGGTGGAGCAAGACCCAAACTTAAGTCTCCTGATTATTAGTCCAGTAGCACTTGCTTATGGTCTCATGTGGTTATACACAGAGCTTCCATCTTGGTTGAGTTAAGCAATCTTTTTTCTTTTTTGAGGCAAACATGAAAGGCCAATTGGTAGCTCCAGCCCTTGTAGAGTCAGAGACATTGTTTAGGGCTAACACTAGGTGCCAAGACCAAATCAGGAATACCCAATCCCCGTATAACTGGGGAGAAAAGAAAGGAGTATGTTTGGAAATTTAGATTTTTGTCCTTGTGGGAAGAGAAGAAAGAATCTGAAGTCCTCTAGAACTGGGAGCTTGGTCTGTATAGGCAGCTGAGCACCAGTCCCCCAAACCCAAGAATTCTGGCTGTGCACATAGAGCATCCTCTCAGGCTAGAACTGAGTTGGCCAGATTAGAGGTGTGCTGCTCTTGGCCCCTTGAGACCTTGAGGTAAAGCAGTAATGGATGATTTGGGCCTCCCCACTGCCTAACAAGATGGGTAGGGTTCTTAAATGAGGAATTCCTTGCTGAAGTAGTGTTCTTAGAGGAGCTAGAGAGAAGAAGGGAAGATAAATGGGAATTCATCTAGTTTCTGTCTCTTGGTTCTTGGCCTAGTTATTTCTGGTAAAAGGAGTCAGCTGCCTTTTTATCCCAAGTCTTATGACTTGCCTGTCTGGTTCCCCCTAGTCTGGGGAAGCACAGTGCTTTTAAATCTTAGGCCCACAGACTATAGATGTAGGTGGTGGCCTTTGCTGAAAATGCATTGCCGTGAGAGCAGTCCACTTGTGTTCTTTAAGGCAGTTTTCCTCGTTTAGGATTAACTTGAGTACTGAGGAAAAAAAGGAGGCAGGGGTTTAGAAGATGTAGAAATTGTGCTGAAATCTAGAAAATGGGGAAGGCATCTCTGATCAAAGAACGTGAAAGGTAGCATGTCTCCCACTAACCCATCTTACCCCTCCCAGGGTGACCTAGCAGAACTGGAGAGTATTGGCAGTCCCGTTCATCTCCTGAGTCTCTTTGTATTTTCCACTCTGCTCCTTCCCTACACTTTGCACATTCCCAGTAAAGAGGGAATGGATGCCCACCCCACATAAGGTAGTCATCGTTTCTGCCTCCGTAGTACAGTTGCCAGTAGCTTAGGGTGTAGGAACAAGGCTGATGGCAGATCTGTCTTCACCTTTCTGGAAGACAGTAAAGCACCCTGGAGCCCTCTGTGAAGTAAGCAGCTCCCCACCTGTCCCATGCAATGTTCTCTCCAGGCCAGTCAGAGGATTAGAGTAACCCTCTGCTACTTGAGCAGTGAACAGTGTGTTGGACAATCATTTTCTGTGGTCTCTGAAGGCTTCTCTGTGGGCCTGGAAAACCCTTAGGGACTATAAAGTGGAGCTCAGAAACACCAGGCTTAGTCTGAGCCTCTTTCATCCCCATTTGTGTGCCTTTGGCTACCTGTCCCTCTAGATCCAAACATGCTAATTGCCACCTGAGTCTGGACAGTGCCTGTATGGTGCCACTTTATTCTAGAATTAGGTATAGAAATGTTTTTTTCCTCCAAGTTTAAAATACTTGGCATGATCCTTTCACCAAGTGAAGGGTTGCTATCACTAAATAAAGGGAAAATATTTTGCGCTATTAGCACAGGCAGGGGTGAACCTATGACTAGCTGGGTCTTCACCAGAACAACAAACTGGAAGAGAAAGAAAGAAACATTCCATGCTTCCATGTCTTGTCTTTCACTGTGTGTGTGATTTGAGCCTTGGTGGTGAAGCATCTATTTGTTCATTCCTGAGCCAGACCCTAGTGCTGAATTTTGTGAAGGTTCAAATAAGGAATCACTCATGGACGTTACCCCATCTATCTCTTAGTAGCTTGTCTCAATACTGATGACTTTGGGTACCTGCTCAGAACACAAAGATTTGATTTATTTTTACATCAGCTCTCTAATGAGAAGCCAGGGAGAGAGAACTGACTGCCCATAGCCTATAAGGCCAGAGTTGGGAGGCAGGTCAGGACTGATTCCTATGATCTCAGGAGGTAACATTCTTATTCCAACTTGATTCAAATTCAAATTATCCTGCTTCTTTCTGACCTGAGTGCACTGTTTTCCTTTTTCACTAGCTACAGGATAAGTCAAGCCAGGATCCAGGGGCATGTGCCAGGTTTGGAAGCCAAACATGGGGCCATTTCAGGCAGCACTTTGGGCTGAGCCCAAGACATCAGCCAGCAATAATTGCTAGAAACAGACTGAGAAGAGCAGGACAGGCTATTGCCTTCCAAGGCAATCTCTGTTAAGCATCCTGACCAGAAATAAGAGGAAAAGACAGAGGCCTCTCAGACCCTGTAGGAGAAAATGAAGCGATTGTTGCAAGAGTCGGAGGAAGAAATTATGGTCACCTTGGAAACGACCTCCAGGCTTTCCCCAGATAAGGCCAAGGCAGAGACCATGTGTGGCATCAAGAGCAAATCCTCAGGCCTTGCTGGAGCCCTACCAGAGGACAACTCTTTGGCCCCATGGTATGGGTCAGCAGCCTCAGCCATTGGTGGAGAGAAAGATGGGGACCTGGCCCAGCTTTGCAGCTTTGGGCAGCAAGCCAACAGCCAGCTTCCTCTGGGCTCCACCGCCTGTGTTTCAGCATCTGGTTCTCAGGATGTCTCACCTGCCAGCATTACCACAAGCTGTCAAGAGCCCTCAGAGAGAAACCAACCCAAGGCCCTTTCGTCCAGAGCCCCTGGCCAAGGCTGTAACCATGAACAGCGGGAGCCTTTGGGGGATGTAGTGGAATATATCATCAGAGAGCTGCAAGGTATCAGCCGTCTCCAGACTGAGATTGCTGAGCTGCGGCAGCACTTGAGCCAAGTCCGAGGCTCAGTGGACGAAGTCTCTAGCTGTGTAGACTCAGTACTGAGTGAAATAGAAGGCTTGCAGGTGAGTGGCAGCTCCCTAACCAAGGTGTGTGTGGAGGAAAAGGCCCAGGAACCCCGTGTGGACAGACCCAGTGAAGAAGCCATTCTGTATTTGTATGGCCTTCCTGAGCAAGATGGAGAAAATACTATGGAACTAGTGGACAGCTTCCTAGCTAAGCACCTCTGTGTTAATGGCATGCAGTGCAATAGGTACATCAAAGAGGCTTACAGGGAAGGCAAAGCCCCTCCCCCCAGGCCCACTGTTGTGAAGCTTACCCATCTAGAGCATAGAGACTTCATATTGCAGAAATCCATTCTCTTGCAGAGTGTGGGCATCAGGATTACTACCAGAGAAGAGCCAAGCTGGCCACAGAGCTGTAAGAATCCCCAAAAGGGGTCTGTATCATTTTTGCAACAACTTCAGGATGATAGCTGGAATTATTTAAACCAAAGTGAATCAATTCTTCAGATGGAAACAGGGAACAAAGAACCCATAACAGGGTCATATCAGATGAGGGCTCAGAATCAACATAGAGAACACCAGGCCCCTGAGCAGCAAGGTCTTCACTTCCTACTCAAGAACAATTTAGCAAAGCAAAGTGATGTGTCTAAGCCAGGGGATGAAGTAAAAGGAGCTTCAGGAACATCCCAGGTTATCCGTGTCAGCTGTGGTGAACTGGCCAGGGGAGAGGCTTCTCTGTCTACCCTCCATCAAGTTGAGGAACCTGCTCTGGTGTTCATCTCAAAAGAGGAGGATTCTGAGAAGTCCCAGTTTTTCAAACAATGCAGCCAAGAACTTGAAGCATGTAAAGTAGCAAAAACAGAAAATGGCTGCAGCAATAAAAGTGAGGCCAGCAGCTGCCTATCACTGTCTGGGTTGCTGAAGACAGAGAGAATAAATGCACAGGACAAGCTCCTGGGATGTGAAACTGGGCTTGATATTCTGAGCTCAAAGCAGCTAGAGGACCTTTTGGCAGACAAATCCAGAAGGTTTGCAGCTCTGAGCTGTGACAGAATGATGGAGGAAATTATCATAGGGCCTGAGACTTTCAGTGACATGGTTCATATTGACCTGAATGAAGAAGAGGAATGTGCTGCTCAGGTCCTAAAGGATGTCCTTGACAAGTCCTCTTGTGTTCTAGGTGGCTCACAGGAGGATGAGGATGTGGAAATCAAGTTTTACACGAGTAAACTGGGCCGAGCAATTCATCACTTTCGTTCAGCTCTGCAAGGAGTGTTTCAGAAGCTAGAGCACAGTGGGTCCCTCAGTCCTGAGGACCTGGAAAGCAATGAGAGTGGTTCCCAGTCAGAGACCAGTGATCGACTTCTTGGGACAGTGAGTTCAGGTGGTGCCCAGGATTGCTCAGTGGAGAGCCCTGGGAGTCAGGGGAGTGAGAGCATGCTCAGTGTGGTCTCTGGTGGAGCAGGCATCCCCACACAGGGAGAACAAACCCCCCAGGATCCAAGCAACTCCTCTCTTGCTTCTAATCACTCACCTCTTGCATATTCATTGCCCAGTTTTGCTCTGGCTCCATGTCTGGAAAGTGAGACTTGTTCCAGGTCTGTATCTCCAAAGCAGGACAGACTAAGCCTAGAGCAAGTGTGTGCAGAGACCATTTACCTCAACAAATGCATCAACAATTTTAAAAATGTTCTAAGAGAGAAGAGACTGAGACAGAAAAAACTTTTGCATGAGCTAGTACAGAAGGCAAACCATCTCTCAGTAGAAGACATACACTCAGGTATTCTGGGTCTCTGTTTAACAGGATTCTTCCTAGCTAGGTAGGGCCTCCATCTGGCCAGCAGGACACCTGTCATGGTGGCAAGTTTCACAAGGTGATGGGGGCGGTCCATAGCTTGAATGAATCTAAATTATTCACGTACAGATATTAAGTGCATCTTGCAGGAATTGGAGTGAAAGAGAGTTCTAAAGCAACAGGAAGGAAGTTCCTGTCCTTAGGGAGCTTCCAGTCTATTGGGGGGAGCTATAGAAAGTACCCTTTTAAAAGAAGGAGGAACATCTGGGTAGAAGTAGTTTGCAGCTGCAGGACTTTTAGGATAGGTAGGTATAAAGGAGGGGTCGGAGCGGGAGGCAGGAGCGGAGGATGAGGCATATTTACTCATAGGCACTAAAAGGGCTGAGAAGGAATCTCTGTGTTAGATTTAAAATTATTCTCCATGGGTTTCTTGCTGAGATAAGATTGTCATTTCCCCAGCAGCTGATGGGGCTTCTCCACCCCATGGGCCACTGTGGGAATTTCCTGTACCCCAGCCTGTCTTCTTCCTAGTCCCAAACTTGCTGACACAGAACCTTATGAATTTAATAACTTGGCATGTCCAGGAGCTGCTTATAGTACTGACCCTGCCCAAGAGCCCACCTCAGCCCTCTACAGGCTGTCTTCCCTTTCTTCCATCTCCAGTTAAAGGCTGCTCACCTGAGAGCTGGATAATGGAATGGTTTTTGAATATAAGAAATGAAAGAACTTTTTTCTAGGCAGTATGGAGATCTGTAGCTTTAAAATTACTTCTTCCAGTCAAAATTAAATTTATCCAAAGAGCATATGCTGTATTCATCCAGTTTTAAATGTAAATGGGTTTGTCCTCTTATGCATATAACCTGATTAATCTTCCCAAGGCAACATTTAAATTATGAAGCATATTGTGTTGGCAAAGGTGTGAAGGAACAGGCACTCATACATTGCTGGAGGGATGGGAGTATAAATTGGTATAACCTCTAAGGAAGGCAATTGGTGAGATTTATCAAAATTACAAATGTAGATACCCTTCAAGCCCTCTATACCACTTCCAGGAATGTATCCTGCAGATATATTTTCACATGTGGAAGTGACATATGTACAAGGCTATTTTTGAAGCATTGTTTTTAATAGCAAAGATTGAAAATAACCCAAGTGTTCGTTAAGAAATACCAGTTAAATAAATGATCGGCACATCCAAACAATGGAATATAGTACCACGTAGCTATAAAAAGAATGAGGTAGCTTTTTACTGAAATGGGAAGTTATCAAAGATATATTGACATACGAAAAAAGCAAAGTGCAGAACAGGATGCATAAGATGCTTTCATCTGTATAAAAAGGGGAGGGAAAGAATACACACATCCATAGTGTCTGTTTGTATATGTGTAGAATATCTAATGAAAGATGCATAAGAAATACATGATTGCCCATGGGGAAAGGTATTAGGTGAAAAACTAATGAGATGAGAGGGAGATTTTTCACTCTTACTTTTAGAATTTGAATCATATGAATGTAATATCAAGTCATAAAATTAAATTTAAAAAATGAAAAATTAAAACCGTGGCATTCTCCTTTTAAATAGCCATAGAGCTGCTCCTTATAGTTTATCAAAAAGAATTTAAATTCCTTCACCTGGCATTCAAGGTCATTACAGTTGGGCTCTAGTTTACATTTCCAGGCTTGTCCCACTATATGCCTTTCAAAAGGAAACTTTGCTGTCATACACATCTGCCTCGAATTTTCTATTCGGAGCATATTCACATATACATGCTTTCTTCTGTCCTAAGGTGCTGTGTCCGTCATTTCAGTCTAACAGAATTTACTAATACTTCAACATATAGCCAAAACATCACTTCTTCCAGGAAGCTTTCTGAGGAAGTAATTCCTCAGCTGTAAGGGATTTTTCTCCCCTCTTAACTTTGCAGCCTGTTTTTCTTCTTTCCAGGCATTGAAGAATTATTTCATCACAGCAATAATAGAAACAACAAATATCAAAGCAGTACTTTCTTATAAATTCCTTAAGCCGTGGAGGCAGCTGTTGTTGGCATGAGCACCTGAGCATATTTCTGTGACTCTTCAGCTTGCAAAGTTCCCCTTTGGGCTGACTTCCTGCTAGGTAGAGCAGGAACTCGTGATGCCTGTGATAAGCAGGCGGCAGCAGCAGCAGTGATGATAAGTAGAAGGAGGTTTTCTGAAGCACCAATAAGAAAGCAAGCCACAATTATGGGTCCTAGCCAAGACCCAGTCTTGCTCGAGGCCTGCAGACAAAGTGAATGGGGGTGCTGGGTCCATACCTGGCTCCAGCATCATTGCCTACAGCAGGAGGGACAGAGCAGGGCAAGCACGCAGGCCAGCCTCTCACCAACACACTCCTTTTATAGACTTCACTAGAGTAGTCCCCTAACCTAGTAAGTAAACTGACTCAGTGTGACAGAGACTGCCACCACCATGAAGCATTTGAGAAATCGGCTTTCTTCACTACTCTGCTTGGAACCTTTTAGGGCCTAAGCTTGCTAGTTGTAGCTTACTGTTAATTTGAGGGTTTTTTTTTCTTTTTTCTTTTCTTTTTTTTTTTTTTTTTTTGGTATTTGCCAGGCATCATATTCTCTTGTGCATTGTATAAAATTCAGTTCTTCCTACCATTCCACCAAAATAGCTTTGGTCAAGGCCATCAGATGTCCACCATATTGCCAAACTAATGGTTCATTTTTAATTCTCCTCTTAGTCAATCAGCAACTTCACACAACTCATGATCACTTCCTTTTTTAAATTATAACAGCCTTATTGTTATGTCACATGCCGTAAAATCCATCCTTAAAATCTCTTAAGTGTACGATCGAGTGGTTTTTAGTATATTCAGAGTTATACAACCATCACCCCTATCTAATTTCAGAACATTTCCATTACCCCTTAAGAAACCCTTACCCATTAGAAGTCATTCCCCAGTGCCCTTTGCTTCTAGCCTCTGACAACTACTTACCTACTTTTTTCTATGGATTTGCCAATTATGGACATTTCATATAAATGGATACATACAATACGTGGCCTTCATGTCTGGCTTTTTAGCATGTTTTGGAGGTTCACTAATGAATGTATCAGCACTTTGTTTCTTTTTGTGGCTGAACAGTGTTCATTGGATGGACATTTTGTTGTCCATCAGTTGATGGACATTTGGGGGATTGTTACCACTTTTTGGCTATTGTGAGTAATGCTGCCATGAACATTTGTGTACAAGTTTTTGTGTGGATATGTTTTTAATTCTCTTGGGTATTTACCTAGAAGTAGAATTGCCGGGTCATATAGTAACTCTGTTTAACATTTTGAGGAACTGCCAGACTGTCTTCCAAAGTCATTGTGCTATTTTGCATTCCCACCAGCAACATATGAGGGTTCTAATTTCTCTGCATCCTAGGCATCAGTTGTTATTACCTGTCTTTATCATAGCCACCCTAATCGGTGTGAAGTAGTATCTCACTGTGGTTTTGATTTGTGTTTCTCTAGTGACTAATGATGTTGAGCATCATTTCAGGTGCTTAATGGCCATTTTTTTTATCTTCTTTGGAGTAATGTCTGTTTAAATTCTTTGCCCATTTTTAAACTGAGTTGTCTTTTTGTTGAGTTGTAAGGGTTCTTTATATATTCTGGATGTAAGTCCCTTATCAGGTATATTATTTGTAAATATTTTCTCCTATTCTGTGGGCTGTCTTTTCCTTTCTTGATGGTGTCCTTTGAAGCATAAAAGCTTTTTAGTTTATTTTTTGAAAAATGTTATTGTGGTAAAATAGAAATAACATAAAATATCATTTTAACAATGTTTAAATGTATAGTTCTGTAACATTAAGTACATTCACATTGTTGTGCATCCATCACCACCATCTATGGCTAGAACTTTTTCATCTTCTCCAGCTGAACCTCTTGTACCCATTAAACCCTGAATGCCTATTCTCCCCTCGTCCTAGTCCCTGGCAACCACCGTTCTACTTTCTGGCTCTGTAAATTTGAGTACTCTAATTACCTCATATAAGTGGAATCACACAATATTTGTCCTTTTGTCTGTGGTTTGTTCCACTTAGTATAGTGTCCTCAAGTTTTACCCATGTTGTAGCATGTGGCAGAATTTCCCTCCTTTTTAAGACTGAGTAGCATTCCATTGTATATACGTATCACATTTTGTTGATCCATCCATTGATGGACATTTGGGTGGCTTCCACCTTTTGGCTATTGTGAATAATTCTGCTGTGAACATGGGTGTACAAATATCTGTTCAAGTCCCAGCTTTCATTTCTTTTGGGTATATACCCAGAAGTGGAATTGCTGGATCATATGATAATTCTCACTTTTTGAGGAATCGTCAGATTGTTTTCCACAGTGGCTGTATCATTTTACATTCTCAGCAAGGATGCATAAGGGTTCCAATGTCTTCCCATCCTCTCCAACACTTATTTTCTGTTTTTTAAAAAATAATAGTCATCGTAATGGGTATGAAGTAGCACACAGAAGTTTTAAATTTTGATAAAAGTTCAATTTATCCATTTTTTTCTTGTGTTGATTGTGCTTTCGGTGTCATAACTAAGAAACCATGTCTCATCCAAGGTCAAAAAGATCCACTCCTTTGTTTTTTCTAAGAGTTTTATAGTTTTAGCTCGTATATTTATGATCCATTTTGTGTTAATTTTGGTATATGGTATAGGGGAGGAGTCCAACCTCATTATTGTGCCTATGGATGTCTAGTTTTCCCAGCATGATTTGTTGAAAAGACTATTCTTTTCTCACTGAATGGTTTTAGCCCTCTTGTCAAAAATCAACTGCCCATAAATGTAAGGATTTATTTCTGGACTCTCAATTCTGTTCTATTGATCATCTACCCTTATGCCTTAATTCCTTTTTTTTTTTTTTTTTTTTTTTGAGACAAAGTCTCGCTTTGTTGCTGGGGCTAGAGTGAGTGCTGTGGCATCAGCCTAGCTCACAGCAACCTCAAACTCCTGGGCTCAAGGGATCCTCCTGCCTCAGTCTCCCGAGTAGCTGGGACTACAGGCATGCGCCACCACGCCCAGCTAATTTTTTGTTTCCATTTTTAGTTGACTGGCTAATTTTTTCTATTTTTTAGTAGAGATGAGGTTTCACTCTTGCTGAGGCTGGTCTCAGACTCCTGACCTCAAGCGATCCTCCCACCTCAGCCTCCCAGAGTGCTAGGATTACAGGCATGAGCCACTGTGCCCAGCCAATTCCTTCTTTTTTAAATACTTTCTTCACTTGGTTTCCAGAACACCTCTCTGTCTTGGTTTTCTCCCAACATTATTGGCCATTCCTTCTCAGTCATCCTTGCTGCTCATCTCCCCAACCTTGTAGCATCCCAGGATTCAATCTTGACTACTTCTTTCTAGTCATATTTCTGAGGTGATAATCTTTCAATCTCATCAGTTTCATAAGCATTCCCAGATTTATATCTCCAGCCTAGACATCTTCCATGAATACCAGCCTCTACATCTATTTGACATCCCCATTTGGATGTAAATAGGCATCTCAGGTTTGATATATCGAAAACCAAACTCCTAAGCCTTCTGCCCAAGCCCCTGCCAAACCACTTATCCTAGTCTTTCTTACCAGTCAATGGTATATCCATTCTTGCAGCTACTCAGGCCCAAATCCATAGAGTCATTCTTGACTTTCCCTTTTCCCTCACAACCCACAGCCAATCCATTAGTAAATTCTGCCTCCTCCATGTTTGAAAAACATTCTGAATCACTGCTACCTCTACCTCCACCACTATCATCCTTGTCTAAGCCACATTTTCCCCCATCTGGATTATTGCAGTAGTCTAACTGGTCTCCCTGCTTCTACCGTCGTCCCTCTACAGTCTCTTCTCCCTGCAGCAGTCAGAGTCATATCACTTCTCTGCTCAGTGACTTTCTGTCTCATGCACAATGAAAACTAAAGTTCTGATAAAGGTCTATAGAGTCCTGTTTGAACTGGCACTTTATTGGAAACTAGCTGTTTCCCACAGAAATTATGCTCTCACCTCAGGCTTTGCACTTACTGTATGTTCTGCCTGAAATACTTTTCTCCTGGAACTTTAAATGGCTTCTTTACTCATTTCCTTCGGGTCTCTGCTTAGATGTTACCTTATCAATGAAGCTCCCTGACAACTTTTCATAAATTTTTTTTATTTCAATAGATTTGGGGGGTACAAGTGTTTTTTGTTGCATGATGAACTGTATAATGCTAAAGTCAGGGCTTTCAGTGTATCTGTCACCAGAATAGGGTACATTGTACCCAATAGGTAGATTTTTATCCCTCACCTCCCTCCTACTCTCCTCCCTTCTTAGTTTTTAATGTCCGTTATACTGCTTTATGACCATATATATCTCTTGTTTAGCTCTCATTTGCAAGTGAGAACATGTGGTATTTGTTTTTCCATTCCTGAGATACTTCACTTAGTATAATGGCCTCCGGTTCCATCGAGTTGCTACAACATGTGCCTGAATGTTTATTGCAGCACAATTCACATTTGCAAATATATGGAATCAATATAAGTGCCCATCAACTGATAAGTAGATAAAGAAAATGTAGCATACACACACACACACACACACACACACACACCCATGGAGTACTACTCAGCCATAAAAAGGAATGAAATAATGTCTTTCATAATTTTTTTAAATTTTGAAATATTATACGGGTACAAATGTTCTTGGTTACATGTACCGATTTTGTTATGCTTGAGTCAGGGTTATAATTGTGCGCATAACCCAGATAGTGTTCATTGTACCCGTTAGGTAGATTTTCAAAAAATACTGTGTGGGGGCCATGCTAATCTTCTCTGTATCATTCCGATTTTAGTATACATGCTGCCGAAGTGAGCACTTTCAGAAATTTTTAATAGCAGATCTAACACCATCATCAGGGGTCATTATCTTTTTCCCTTACTTGAATTTTTCAGTAGAGCCCCTATCATGTGTGACACAGTTTGTTTATTTATTTTTTGCGGGGGAGAGAGGAGACCCTGGAACCAGATGCCTGTTTTGAATTTTGGCTTTGCCAAAATTTGCTGTGACTTTAACCAATGCTCTTAACGTCTCTGATCTTTAGTTTATTTATTTATTTTTTTTTTTTTGTGACAGAGTCTCACTCTCTGGCCTGGGGCGAGTGCCGTGGCGTCAGCCTAGCTCACAGCAACCTCAAACTCCTGGGCTCAAGCAATCCTACTGTCTCAGCCTCCCAAGTAGCTGGGACTACAAGCATGCACCACCATGCCCGGCTAATTTTTTTCTATATATATTTTTAGCTGTCCAATTAATTTCTTTCTATTTTTGGTAGAGACGTGGTCTCGGTCTTGCTCAGGCTGGTCTCGAACTCCTGAGCTCAGGACGATCCGCCCGCCTCGGCCTCCCAGAGAGCTAGGATTACAGGCGTGAGCCACCGCGCCCGGCCCTGATCTTTAGTTTAATCAACAAAAAAAGTAGAGATCATAACAGTATTTGCCCAATGGAGCTGTGAGCAATAAATGAGCTTACTCAAATAAAATGCCAGATACAAAATAAGTGTTTAGTTAGTGTAAGGTACTATCATCATCATCATCATCGTTTATTGTCTGCTTCTCCTCCTAGAATGAAAGCTGCTTAGGATCAGGGGAGTGTTTCATTCAGTGCTATATCACCAGCACTGAGGACAGTGCCTAGTGTGCAGGAGGTTCATAATAAGTATTTGGTTGAAGAAATGAATCCTTGCAATAACCCTGGGAGATAGCTATTTTTATCTATTTTTTTTAAAAGTAAGGAAAAATAAGCTCAAATAAGTTGAGCACCTCAAATTTTTTCACTCTCAAGTGCAGTGGAGTTAAGATTGTTCTATTGGGCATACTGGGGGAAGTAGTGGTGAGAAGGTATATCACTTCCACATAAAATGGACTGTCTGGAAGAGTGAGATCATTCTTAAGGCTTAGGGATTTTCCTGCAAAGCAGTTGTTCTATAGACAGTTATAACTTAACTGCAAACTAAATCTGAGTGGAAGAATCCCAAGGCATTTTAGGAAGTTAGGAAGCACAAAAAGTTTGATTCTTAAAAAGAAAAGATATTTTTAAAAAATATTTATCCAATGGATGGGACAGACTGAATAGCTAGTATAGCATTTCCTCAGGGTCTGGAGAAAATGGTATAGGCTACTGGCTAAGAGACCTATATCTTCTCTGGTACCGGGCAAGAGACACTTAGAAAAGCTATTGTTTTCTAAGTTCAGAAAGTTGCAGGTTCCTTTTACTACATGCAAATGCTAGGAGATGTGCTATGCTCAGGCTACAAAGGTGAAATAATATATAATCCTTCACTCAAGAAGTTCACAGAATCCTTGCTCACAAGAAGTTTTCAAGAAGTCCATAGTTCACAAGAAGTAGTATAAAGGGAGGTGTTTATACAGGCAACTACAGTGAAACATATTATCGACAACATACTATATTGGGGGGAGGCACGTAGAAGGATGCATATCATGGCACATAGTGGAGAGGCTCCTAATTCTGCCTTTTGGGGGAAGGCAGATAAAGAAATTTCACAGAAGGCATTAATATTTGAGCTAAGTCTTAAAGAATAAGTCTGAGCCCACCTAGTAGATGCGAGAAGTATGGGAGGGAGGTATGCAGTCTCAGATGTGATGGACAGTGCTCAGTGATACCTGAATACAGGCCACGTGAGAAGGAATGGAAGGGAATGTAAAATAGAATAGTAGGGGAAGTGCAACTGTTGAAGCACCTTACCTGCTACTATTAGGAATGGGGAGCCATTGATGTAATTAAGCAAAGAAAAAGTGTGATCAGAATTTTCAAATAGAAAATGTGGAGTATGAATTGGAGAGGAGCAAGTCTAGTGGCAGAGAGGTCAGTTTGAAATGTCTTGCTATAGTCCAGATGAGAAATGATGAGGGTGGCAGTTTGAAATGGAGAGGCAGGAATGGATGCCAAAGGTATTTGTGAGGTAGAAGATACAGGGCTGGGTGATTGACTGGATAGGGACGGGGTGGGGAGAGGGAGGGATCCAGTGGTGTCTAGCTGAGGGTCTCAGATCTCAGAAATAGAGAGGAGGAGGAATTTAGAGGTAGAAGACATGAGGTTCGTGTTTGGACATGTTGAATTTGAACTAAGTCTGGGATAGCTAGATGATATATGCAGTAGGCAGTTGTTAATGTGTTGGGGTAAAGTAGGCATCTGAATGTTAGGTGTAACTACTTTGAGAAGCAGAAGAGGGCGCTGACTAGTAAAGTGGGAGAGACTTGTCAGGTGACACTGAGGGCCCCATCGAGATTAAAAATCTGCGTCTACTTTCTGTGGTTCTCATCTGTACAGTAGTGGGATTTATCAAGGCATGATATATTAAATATCAATGAGAAGGATGAACATAGGTGCACTAGGGGGGCCATTGATGTGCTTGAGTGGGCATCAGGGAAGGCTTCCCAGAGCTGTGCTTTGGGGAGGAATGGGATTTTTCTCTATGGGAAGAAGGAGTCAGGTGCTGTTTCAGGCTGAGGGAACACAATAAGCAAATAAATATGTGACCTCTTTGGAAAACAAAAGGTAATTAGATTATAGGAAGTGCGTATGGGGTCTGGAAAGGGGGTGGGGAGGAGACTTGGTGGACTGTAGTCAGATCATGGAGTGCCTGGATGGCCTTGTCAATGGATTGGGTTTTATTCTTTACACATAGGGAAATTTGGAGGGAACAGAAGGATACAATCAAAATAACTTTGACATGGTGTATAGAATGTATTTAAGATAGTGGAGAAAGAGAGAAACATTTCCAATTTGAGTCATACGGTCAGTTAAAGTGTTTCTTGCCTAATTTTCTTATTCAAAGGGAGCAGAGTGTTCTGGGGGAGGTGGGATGTAGATGTAGAAGAGCGATGTCCTCATTCCAGGAAGTGTCTTTCTCATCTCACCCACCTTCCTGGAGCTGCACTGTTTTGGAGAATTCCTAGTCCTGAATTCATTCTTCTGTCAGGACAAGTGACCCATTGAATCATAGCTTGAAAATTAGGAACTTGTGAATTAGATTCTTGGATTCTCCCTTCTACTTGTGATATCAGTGGATCTTTAAAAGGGAGGGAAAAGAAAGTGAAAGGGAGCTGATGAACCCAGGCAGATGGACTTTCCTTAGAGAAGGAAGCCTGTGGCCCTGTCCATATGTGGCCTAGAAGGCAGTGTAGTCTCTGACAGATAGGAAAGGAATAATCTCTGGACCTTATTCTTACCCTGTTGTGGCTCCCGTGGGTCCTTCTGGAAGTGTCAGTTTTCTTTGGAGTATTGTTCTGGGTTTGGTAAATAATCAGGCTTGGGATTGCCGTTGTGGTTTTATTATCCAGATCACTGTGACTTGTGTTAGGGCAGCAGCCATTTGATTTCGCTGGACCTGTAGCCGGTCAGCATCCTGGTCCTGGCCCCAACTCCAGGCCTTACTGTGGCCTAACTTAATTTAGGGTCTGGGAAAACAGGCCAGGGCTCGCTGCGCAAATGCATGGCCAAGCGTGCATTGTAAATTGGAAAGGGCTCAGCCACGAGGCCTTTGGGGTTTGAGGACTTATACAGATCCAGAGTAAGCTCATGTGGCTTCTGAGGAAGATACTGTATGTTCAGCCCACTTGGATAACCTGTTGGAGTGGTTCTTGGCAACAAAGCTGGTCTTATTGGACCACCTTTTCCAAAGTGGCCTGACCCTGGATGCAGGCCACTTTGGAAAAGGGAAAAGGATGACTAGAATCCCCAGGTAGACTTTGGGGTGTTCCAAACTGAAAAGCGGGGCCAAGAAATACAGGCAATAAGGATTCTGGGAGTCAGTCAGCTGGGCCCTGTGAACTGCCCAGAGGACCTCTCCCTCTCCTCAGTGTCCATTGGGGTTTAGCTGGCATTTTCTTTGGGTTCCCTGCTATAGGACTAAATCTACTAACCTTTCTGCCCTTTTTTTCCTGCTCTTTCTCTCCTTGCAGAAGGAAAGCGAGGAGCCCTTCAGGTTGTGCCTCTGGCCTTTTGGGCCCTTTTTATTGTTTATCCTCCGCCTCCCCTGAGCACTGTGTGTGTGTGCACGTGTACATGTGTGCACATGATCTGTGCCTCTGAGCGCTGGCTCACGCAGATAGTCTATTTTTCTGGAAAGCAGTTTGTGTGCATGCTCTGTGCTTGCGTGTGCTCCCACAGACATCCCTGGAGCACAGCGTGAGAATGTATGTGTGCCAGCACGGGTGCACATTCATTGTAGCATGTGTGTGCTTACACTTGTACTCAGTTTGACTCCTCCAGACACCGATTGCCCTCCTTTTCTACTCTGCTCAGTGTGTGTCCATTTTCTACTGTTGCTGCAAATTCTGGCATATGCTATAAACCCTGGCTGAGCCCAGCATGCATGCATACTTTGTATTTGAGAGCAGGAGTTGCTGCAGGCATTTTGTGCCTCTTACCTGGGGCCCTAAGTGTGAATGTGCTTTGTGCTGTGAGCAGGCTTCCTGACCTTTCTGTGAGCACAAGCTTCTATAGACCTGTTGTGTGGTTCCTCCAAGCCACGTGAATGCATAGTATACTAATGCTCTGTGCCTGTAAGCACTGGCTCTTGAAGACTGAGGATTTGCTTTGCCTGTTATTTGGGCCCTAGAGAACACCATGAATCCTCCCCAAATGAGTTTGCGCACATATTCTGAAGCCATTCTGAAGCACAAGATCCATGTTCACCTTGTGTTTCCTGCAGGCACAAGTTGTATCTATAAATATACCTCCTGCAGGTACTTTGTCTAGACCTCCTCCCACTCTCGTGCCCTCCTTCAGTGCAGTGTGTGTACATGTTCTGTGCTGTGTGTGCAGGCTTCTGCAGATGTGTTGTCCCATCTGAGCACAGGAAATGTGCATGATCTGAGCCTGGCTCCCAAAGACTTTTTGTGACTTTGTTTCCTTAAGCCTAGTGATATCTGGCAAATATCTAATTCTGAGTAGTGAATAAGAATCTGCTCAATACAGTGGCCGTTTCTGAAAGGAGCATAAGTTGGTAGGATTCGGGGATTTAGGGATGGGCTCCCCTAACACCTACCCTGGCCCACGATCTTAGGAGACTTGCAGTTTTTCCATTATTTCCCACCTACTATTGTTTCTTGTACAGTTCCCGTTGTCTTTTGCCTCAGCCACTCTGGCTGCCTTTTGGGCCTGGCCCTCCCATTACCAGTATTATCCTACCCATGGAACAAGGATAGGAGGCAGACGACATAGAATGGGGGCTGTGGGCAGTAGGCAGATAGGCTTGTTTAAAATATGGACAACCTGAGAAGGGTCTTCAATCCAAAGTTCACCTGTGCCTACTGCAGATTGAAGGTTATTCTTGCTCGTTTTTCCATCACTTGTTAGCCCCGTCCTGTCTCTCCCTATTCTACTTTGTCTAGCCTCATTCTATCCATAACTTCTCCCGCCTTTGTAGCCCTCCCAAAGCATCATTCCCTGTTCAAAGCAACTTTCTTCTGCCTCCCTACTGGAGCCCATTTGCTCCAGGATAGTTAGGAGGCAGGGAAATTGTTGGGGATGGAGGGGGACGAGGAGGGACAGGAAGCCCCAGACCTGTTAGCACTAGGTTTCTTGTTCCTGAAAACCATGTACCATTAGGTTCTCTGGAGATCCCTGGCATCCCCCAGAGTTCCTTTGGAACTCTTTCTTCTCTGCATGCTGCTTAAAGAATTTGCTTTTTTATTGTTAGTTTGGTTTGTTTTGGTTTTTGTTTAAAAAGTATTTTTTGAACTGTTCCTTCCCTGAATTATTTGGTATCTAAATTTTTAACTTCTCATTCTAGGGCCTGTAAAATTCACCAGATTCATAATCCAAGAGTCTAATCTGCCCTGGGTTCTCTTGTTATATACAGCTTATTAAATGTAGAGAGCAGATTC
The DNA here is from genome assembly GCA_004363605.1 of Indri indri. NCBI lineage: Eukaryota > Metazoa > Chordata > Mammalia > Primates > Indriidae > Indri > Indri indri. Next base: position 39,164 of record RJWJ010009442.1, read on the forward strand.
AGTATCAGTGTAATCATACATGTGTACCCAGTGTCAGTGCATCAGAGGTTCCAAGCACCCAAGCTAAATCAAACCACAAGATAAGATGGGAATCCAGAAAGACCAGGTCTGACTCTGGAGCAGCCAAGAAAGTTTAGGAATATAGCTGGAAAAAGACTGGACCCTGTATGAAGCTGTCCTTTTGCCTAGAAGCCTAAGTGGGTCCTTCTCCTTGGTTTGGTTCACTGCTACCTGTACTAATGGTTCATATAAAGGAGATGTGAGTTCTTCTATCCCAGTGGACCTTAGGCCCAGGACCTCAGTGAGCTTGGCCTTATATCCTTTCTATTCACTGGGGAGATAAGTACTGTTCATTTCAGCAGCCTGCTTGTTGCCCTGGCTGACCAGGGCATTGGCTTAGACATCAGGCTGGCTATGTCACCTGCACTGTTCCGGGCTTCCTACTCTACTGCCCACTGCCCAGCCTATAGGCAGTCTCCCATCTTTCCCAGGATCTAACCTTTTTCCTATCTCTTTTTAAAGATTCCACATGATGGTGACCCCTCTCTGCCTCAGTGGCTCCCAGAAGGGTAAGTGATTCCCTGCAAAGTTTCTATGGATTTTATATGTTCTCTCTCTCCCTGCTTTTAGCTCTTCCCCTGGGAGGCAGGGGAGACAGCTTCATAACCTCAATCTTGGGGAAGGAAGAGGTTCCACTATAGGTTGGTTGGTTCTCAGGGGCAGAGGAACAAACTGTGCTGATTGATTCCTCAGAGTCTGTAGAAGAGGGAGCTTTGCAGAGTAGTTCTGCGGCAGGGGAGGGAGCTTTGGCTCCCCCATCCTTGCCTCTGTAATTTCTGATTCACTGCATATAGTGGTGATATATTCTTTAGATAGAGGAATGAGGAAATTTGAAAAATATCTATGTTTGGAAACATTTTCTTTCCATTCCATTGTCGATGGTGTAGCTGATTAGATTACTCCCTGGGCTCAGTCCTGCTTTAGCTATTGTGAGTCACCTACTTATTCCATTCCACTCTAGTTAAGACGTAGTAGCATCCCTTCCGAGCTCTGTGTGTTCCCTCTGTGCTGCTTGTATGTGAGTTTTAGACTCATGTGATTGCACCAGAGAGTCATTTTAAGCTGCTCAACTGCTGCCTATAACTGACTGTTCTTAAGAGAAAATGGAGTTTAAGTGCCTCCTGACACCCTACTCCCCCACACATTGCCAGTTAGGACCTTGGGATCTTCCTTCTCCCTTTTCCTGCAAAGGCTTCTGGTACCAGCATTCTCAGTAGCTGCCTCCTCTCACTCTGGCCAAGGAAGAAGAAGGATCAGATAGATTATCGACTACATTTTTACATTTTGCATTTACTTGTGATTTGTCTTCTTTCAGTCAAGAGTCAATCATGTGAATGAGTTACCCCTGTTTTTATCAAAAGATCATTTATGTTGCAAAAAATTTCTTGGGTTAAGTGATACATATTGTAGTTTTTAGAATTAGCTATAAACTTTTGGCACAAGTCGCTTCTTCAGTGAGCTGTAGTTTTTTTCTTCTAATGATTGTAAAATACATACATGCCAATGGAACATATCCAGACTATTTTTAAATGGAGCCATGCGGAGGTTTTCTAAAGAATTCCCTGTTGTCTTCCTTCCTTTCTTTCAGCTTGGCCCTTGGAAGCTGTCATAAATTTAGAACTTCCTTAGGCTTGGTAATCTCATTAAAAACAAAGCCCACTGCCTATGCTCAGGGAGCTAGTTTATTAGAAATCAGCCTATTACAGAGGCAAGAGACATGTGAAGGCAGAGGCAGAGACTGGAATGATGCAGCTGCAAGCTACGGAATGTCAAGGGTTGCCAGCAACTGCCAGAAGCTAGGAGAGAGGCAAGGAAGGATTCTCTCCTAGAGCCTTCAGAGACAACATGGCCCTGCTGACATCGTGATTTCAGATTTTTAGCCTTCAGAACTGTGAGAAAATAAATTCCTCTTTAAAAAAAAAAAGAAAGAAAGAAATTAGCATATGTTCCAACTCCTGTCCTTGACCCAATTTGTGGCTTCATTCTTTGCCTGTGTAGCTGGAAGTACCTGCTACCTCATTTGGGACATTTCTCTCTTTAGATCAGCTGTGGTATACAACCCAGCTACCCCACCTTCCCCACCTCACTGCTCTCATTAAAACCAAGTACATGAGTTGTTTTCATTAAGGCCAGAGAGATTTTGTAGCTCATCCACCTCATTTTATAGAAGTAACACCAAGGCCCAAAGAGAGGAAGGAATTTTGGCAGAGGACATATGGTGACTTAGTAGAAGAATTGGAGCTAAAATCCAGGTTATCTCAACATAAGACATCTGTTCTTTTGGGGACATCCTTTGTTTTATTTCATTTTATTATGGAAGAACAGGCAAAGAATACCAAAATTAATAAGTATAGAAAAGGCATAAAAGTTTTAGAAAGCTCCAGTTGTTCTAGCTTTATTTTTTTCCTGGTCTCTGTTGATTTGTCCATAGGGCTAGGCTGGACTCTCAGAGTCCCTTTGCTGTTTCCTTCCTAAATGGTGTGGGGTTTTTTCTTCCCCTGAATGCTTTTTTGGAAGTCCCTCATTCCATCTCCCCTGCCTCCATTTGATTATGAGGGCTCCTCTCTCCCTGGAGACAGAACTGGTAACTCATTCTTAGATAGAGAAGGTCTCCCTTTACATGCCTCACCAAGGCTGTAGGCTCTTCCTGTAGAGCCAATCCTGTGGGCTCTGTGCTGGCACAAGCCAGTCAACACTTACCTGGGGAGCAGTGTCTCTGGCCTGAGTGTGGGAAGGAGCCCTCTTAACCACCAATTCCCACCTTGCCTTATGGAGTATAAGCACCTTCAAATAAACAGAGGTGCCTTCAACTGTCACTGTGGGATAAAAGAGCTTTCATCCCTTGGCTAAAACTACAGCAGACACTGAGGGGTACTCTGAGAGCAGATTCCACTGTGCACCATCCCATGGCTTTTTTTCCCTCACTTCTGTCTTCCTTGCCCCTCTCAAAGGCACATAGTGGAGGTCAGTTCATCTTCCTGTGGGGAGAGGGAAAACAAGGAGAATGGAACACTGGACCTGCCAGTAATTCAAAGCAAGACTGAAGTTCCTGACATATTTTCTTTTCTCCTTAGGCCAGCTGGAGGGCTCTATGGCATTGACAGCATGCCAGATCTACGCAGAAAGAAGCCGCTGCCACTTGTCAGTGATCTGGTGAGTGATGACTCCTGTGCAGGCTTAGGCAGTAGCCTTGGGGTATCCCCCATTGGGCCTTAGCAAGCAGTCAGGACTGGAAGGGGTCCATTTAGTGACTCATATTGGTCTGATGATCAATCATTTAAAGCCTTATTGAGACTTAGTGATGGCTTCAGTGGGACTTTGTTCTCTCTCACTCCCTAGTTAGAGCCCTGAGTTCTTCATTAGCTCAAGCTCCTACCTAGAACATTTGTGACCTGGGCCCTCAAAGCAGAGCTTATGTCTTCCTCTGAGTATCTAGCTCCTGTAGATATCTCTACAGCGTCCTCTTATGACCTACAATGGAAACTGCCCCTAGTCTTTGACCTAGATCATTGAGCTTAGTGTGGTATAAACATGCCTGGAATTCAACCCCTTCTTAGAAATCAAGTGAAAGTCTCCTCCCAAGATATAGGCTTTCTAGACTGTCTCTGTAACCTAGTGTCTGGCATTGAGAGGCAATGATAAAAATTTGGGGAATTGAATTGGAACAGGTTTAGGAGTTAAAACTGGTTTCAGGACCTCCAAGATGACCAGACGCTCCCATTCTGGGTCATACTTTCTGAGGCAGGAGCAGCTCAAGGAATTTTCTGTAGGCTTTTGGGTAGTGGGGGTAGAGTGGGTCCAGGCTGTCTTGGAGTCCCAGAGCTCTAAAACCAGGTATAATGTGTAAGGGTTTAGTAAGACTTGAACCATTTTTCTTATTACCATTTTCTGTTCCTGTTTTCTTCTTTTTTCCTCCCCGTCTAGTGTTTTTCCTATCCACTCCTCTCCCCTCTTCTCCATTCTCTGTTCTCTTTTTCCCCCACTAGTTCTCCCTCAGTTGGATGAATGGAAGTGTCATGTGCCATTTTCTGTTCATCGTTTCTTTCCTGCCTTTATTTCCAACCATTGTGCATCTTCTTTCTCTTTTTCCTCCTTTCCAGTGTACCTCTTCTTCCACCAGCTCTTCATCTAGCTGGTTGAAGATAAATTCTGATGTCATCTCTTCTTTAATATCATCTTTCCTTCCTTTATTGTCTCCCATCTCCTCTTTCTTCTCTAGTTCATTTCCTGCTTTCCCTCCTCTGTCTGTTGCTCTTGCCTATCTTTTACTTTACAACATCATGCCCCTTACAGCAGAAGCTCTAGACCCTGAGCCCTGGCTAGCTGTCTGGGTTGAAAACAGTTTTTGGTGGGTAGAGGCAGAGGGGGTTGGGATATGTTCCCTACTTTGGACTATAGGGAAGAACCTCTAAGTTGCCTCTGAAAGTTTACATGCCCTCAGGGGGCTTTAACATCATGTTGTTCCTTTCTCTGCTCTCCTCTGCGCAGGCTATGGTGAGTGTCTCCAGAGCCCTTTGCCATCCTCTCTAAAAGTCCATTTCCCAAATCACCTGGGCCCTTCCTGGCTGTTCCTCCTGCTTAAGTTGATATTATGACTTCTGTCTGCCCAATGTCCTCTGCCATAGGGAAACCATATGCTTCTCTAGGTGCTGCCCGTGAAGCTTGGGCTTAGCAATTAGGTCCCTCTACACAAGAGCCTGGCTAGTGGGGCAGCCCCAGCTCCCAGACTTAACTCCCTGCCCTGCTTGATTGGACTGCGGCTACATGGCCCCTTTTACTTGCTAAGTGCACTGTTTGTTTGAGCTACTGGCCTCTATAGCCATCCAGGGATTCAGTGGGTATGGGGTTGGGAGGTACAAGGGTATAGAGGTTAGCATGGAATCATTGTTTTCAATAATGATTCTTGAATGTGACTCTACAGTTGTATATCTCTTATTCTTAATGATCTGTATCCTACTATAATTCTAAGCTTTTCATTTTCCTTTGCCTTCCTATAAATGAGGAATTCTCTGGAGTAGGACACCTAAGAATAGTAAGAGAATGAGAAACTCTTTGGATGATAGCTATCCTGAAGGAAGTCCTGTTGTAACATTGCTAGAACAGTCCCCTGAGGGCATTGGGTTTTGCATCTTAACTTGGGACACTGTTGCCCAGAAAAGCCCCTGTGAGTGATAGTAAAAATAGAGAGAAAAGCACTATAGTAAGCTATAGTCAAATAGCTTTGGTCACTGAAACTCCCTCCCCAGGACTTTGCCAGCCCTTGGTGGTAGCCAGGGCTAACCATAGGTCTTCTCTCACAGTCACTGGTCCAGTCCCGGAAGGCAGGGATTACTTCTGCAATGGCTACACGCACCTCTCTCAAGGATGAAGAGCTGGTAAGTGATCCATGGGCTTTCAGGAGTCCACAGCCCCAGGACTGGTGATCATCTCTATAGCCATACTGACTGGGAATTCAAGAGTGCTGGGCCCACATCGTTGATGAAATAGGTAGTAGTATCAGGTCTCAGTTTCTCATACTTCACAATAGTCCAGATCAGAGGGTAAGCCCATCTCAAGTTGAAGGGTGTAACCACTGAACTAAGGGTTTTATGGTGAGCCTGCTACCCTCTGTTTCCCTAAAAAAAGTGAATGCTGGAACAAGGCTCAGACCCAGCATCAGGTCCAACCTGTGTTGGACTACCAAGAGTGCACTATATTGGGGGCTTCTTTCTGCTTGGCTGGAATATGGGCTGGACCAGGATAGTGTCTTCTCCATTGGCAGAAGAGAAAACAGGGTCCTGATTGTCCCACAGGATTTCAATTGTGGCATCTCACAGCAGAATCCTAAAGTTGCTGATGGCTGATGGGAGGGTATGTGTCTTTCAGAAATCCCATGTGTATAAGAAAACCCTGCAGGCCTTAATCTACCCCATCTCATGTACCACGCCCCACAACTTTGAGGTCTGGACAGCCACTACCCCAACTTACTGCTATGAGTGTGAAGGCCTGCTCTGGGGCATTGCCCGGCAGGGCATGCGCTGCAGTGAGTGTGGAGTCAAGTGCCACGAGAAGTGCCAGGACCTGCTCAATGCCGACTGCCTACAGCGTGAGTGCCCTGTGGGATGAGGGGTGGGAAGCAGGGGAAGCAGGGCAGGGTCTCTCCAAAATAGCCTGCAGCAAAGAGCTGGGATGGTTGACCTGTCATTCCTGCACTCCACCTGATTCTGAAGCCCTTTCCTTTTCAGAGCAGGTAGGCTCCCGAATCAAGGGGCATTGCCTTTCCAAATACCAAGTCTTATACTACCCTTTTAAGCACCTTTTAGGAAAAATTCTTTGAACTTTCTGTGGCCTTCTGGTGGAGCTAGAGTCTCCTCCAGGATTCAGTTGATCCCAGAGGCTGAGCTTGGATACTGTATATACCACAGTGGCCTTATTGCCCAAATGACAAGAGCGTGTTTAATCAGAGACTGAAACTAATGAGAGAGAATGGATTCTGTGAGGTTCCAGGCCTCACAGAGGAACTTCCTGAGGTTTAGACTCAAGGACCCAGGGAAGGCAGCATTTATTCCCTGCTTATAGATGGAGCTTTTAGACAATAGTTCCAGGAATAGAAATTTCCAATGGATTGAGCAGAGGTCCGGGAGGACAATGTGCCAGACTCCCAAGGTACTGGCTAAATATGTGACTTGTGTTGCCATGATGGAGTGGGGAGAATAGGAGCAGGGAAAATAGCAAGTTCCTGTCAGAGGAGGGGGTAGTGCTGGGCTTGCTCTCACTGTAGCTGGACCCCAGGCAGAGCAGGGGTGGGGGAGATGGAAAAATATTCTCTTGCCCTCCAGATCACCCAGGTATTACCCAGAGCCAAACTATAGCAATGAAAGCTTTAAAGATTGCAGTAGGAGAAAGGAAGGTCCCCTTAAGACTCACAAGCAGTTCATTATCCCAAGGAGACATATGACGTAAAAGGGGCCCAGGGAGAGCCCTTGAGGAATTATTCACTTAAAATGCACTTCTTTGAAGAGCCCTAGATTGGTGCCAGTGGCATGTCTATAGTAGACATGAAGAGGCAGATAGGACAGAGTCAACAAAAGAGATGAGGCTCTGAAAAAACTGTCTGAAGACAAATGCCAGTGATGACTTTGCCCAAACCCATCATGGGGGGTAGCAAGCACAGGTGCCAGACGCCTTGCTTTAATTGCTGAGCACTAGCAACCAGGCTGGCTGCACAGGCTGCTTGCTGGAAGCCTTCTGAAAAGTGCTGCCAGGGTGTCCAACTTTTCCTCAGGGGCCTTTCAGAGGTCCCAGTCCAAGGAAGTAGCACCTTGCCTGGGATATGCTAAAGGGCAAGAGCAGGTCGCAGCCTGGGTCATTTTCCATTTATCAGAGAACGTCTGCCTAAGCCTTCTGTGAAACACACATTGAAATGAAATGCCCTTCTATGGGCCTCCTTGGACAGAAAACCCGGCTTCCCAAGCTCCTAGGGTTAGAATGCAGATGTTGGCCTTTACTTTTTGCTCTGAGTTTTTAGAGTAAAGGCCTAAACCTTTGGGGACTGCAGAGAGAGGAGATCAGTCTATTGGGCCAGTATAGGAAGGATGGGGCCCCAGCTACTCTTCTGAGAAGCCTAGTTGGTGAAATACACTGGAGAAGCCTGTGTTCTGCCATGATCCTTGGGCAGCAGGGAAAGCCTGCTGGCCTCTGACATGAGCTAGGTGGGGCCACAGCTCATGAAGATGGCCTTTGACCTTTGACCCCGTCAGGGTAATAATGATGGTTATGACAACAGTAGTGACCATTTATTAAGTACCTGCTACTGCCAGGCCCTGGGCTAGATGCTTTACATATGCTATCTAAAATAATGCTTATTACAACCCTGAGAGATAAGCACCATTATCTCCTCTTAGAACAAACCAGTTCACTAAGCTAGGAGTGCTGGAGCCAGAATTTAAATCCAAGTCTGTCTAACACCAAAGGCCATACTTTTCTCACCATACCACACTATTTTCTGAGATTAAAGGCACTAGAGCCATAGAGCAGAACCCAACTATGTGACAAATTCTGGCATTTGTATCATGCTTGGCAGTTGGATGAGATTCATGCTATTGCTGTACCCACCCACTACCCCTCCCTGATAACTGAGATACCCATTGGGGATATTTTGACTTTAAAGTTGGACAGCTGCTGAAAAATTTCAACATATGTCTAAATAGAAAGTATAATGCGCTACCATAACAATTATCAAGATTTTGCTACCCTCTGAGTTGCATTTAAACTCTGCTGGCCAGGCAGCAGGCCCCATAGTGTTAATTTTTCCCAGAGATATCCCAGTCTCCCTAAGCTTCTCCCACTGTTCCATGGCCTCTCTCAGGCCCTGTTCCTTAGCTCAACCTGTTCTGGTAGGTGTCTGGTAGGCGGCTTGTTGCTTATTCCTACTTTCCATCTCTGGCTGTCCTTTAGGGGCTGCAGAAAAGAGCTCTAAACATGGAGCTGAGGACCGGACCCAGAACATTATCATGGCCATGAAGGACCGCATGAAGATCCGAGAGCGAAATAAGCCAGAGATCTTTGAAGTTATCCGGGATGTCTTCACAGTGAGCAAAGTTGCCCATGTGCAGCAGATGAAAACAGTGAAGCAGAGTGTCCTGGATGGCACCTCCAAATGGTCGGCCAAGATTACTATCACTGGTGAGCAGGCAAAAGTTTGAGGGGCACGAAGGCCTAGGCTGTGGGGAGGATCCTGGGGAAGAAACATCCTGAGTGAGAGTGAGTAGGGGATTGGGGAGAAGGAAGATAGAAATGAGGGGAAGAGGAAGGCCTCATTATTCATTACTCCTCCTCACCTAGACCCCGGTGCTGGGAGAGGCAAGACTGGCACCTGCAAACAATATGAACCATAATACAAGGATTTGGTAACAACCTGACACGATATACTTGGTTAACAGTTTGATATTACAGGAGCTGGGAGTGGGTGTTGGGGATGGGCAGGAGACCAGAGAACAGTTAAATAGTGGTTTACGAACTGGGTGGGTGGCGCTGAAGTGTGCATGTATCAGAGGTTGTAAGGAGCAATGTGTACAAGTGTCACTTAGGGCTCAGGTGGGGAGGTGGGATTCTTGGGCTTGGCTTTGAGGGAAAGGCTGGTGCCCAGGACTAAGGATATATATGGAGGAATGAGATTAGGGTTCCTGTGCAAGGTGCATAGATAGGCTGCTCTAAGATGGAGAGCACACATGAGTAGTGTTATGCAGAGTAGTTTCTCACCTACTCTAAAGTATACTCTGAAGCCTCCGACATGTGCTTGGGTTGCAGTGGTGTGTGCTCAGGGCCTACAAGCCAAGGACAAAACAGGATCCAGTGACCCTTATGTTACTGTGCAAGTCGGCAAAACCAAGAAGCGCACCAAGACCATTTTTGGAAACTTGAATCCTGTTTGGGAGGAGAAGTTCCATTTGTAAGTCACAGAGGGCTTTGTCTTACCTGGGACTGTGTTTGTTTTGGAAGCAGCATTACATCCTGCTGTTCTGGGCTTGAGCCCTAAGATTAAGCAAGGGCAGTGGAGAAAACCCATTTCTCACATGCTTTACTTGGGCAGCAGCCATTTTTTCTCTGGGATTCTGCTGATGGGCTATTGTATTAGGGTTACTTTACCCAAGCCCTGTCTTAGCTAGGGCTATTAAAGGGGCCCTGCTTTTTCTAGCATTAGAAAGATTTTACTGCTGCTCAGTGACAGAACCAGGGACTGACCACCCTATCGTACCCCCCAGTCCTGCTAAGGTTAGGCTCTTAAAGGAGTGAGGAAAGAATGTCCTTGTCCTGTGAAATCTGGGGTCTGGAGAAGTTTCCATTTCCCTTAAGGGAAGTTTTTCTTCCTGCCTCAGCTTCCACCCGGCTCTTATTTCCATTATCTCACTTTCCTACAAACTGTTTCTTATGACAGTAAGGGATTATTGTTAAAATGGCAAACTCTAGCCTAGGACTTGGACTAATATCTAGAGAATCCAGATGCTTTGTCACCCCTTCCCCCAAGGGGCGGAACTTCGGGTCAAAAGGCTGCGCTCAAGGATCCCGAAGGCTGCAGAGTTTTGCCCACTTTTTAAAAATTTAAATAGATTTAGGTGGTACAAGTAGTTTTTTGTTATATGGATTAATTGCATAGTAGAGAAGTGTAGGCTTTTAATATACCTGTCACCTGGATAGTGTACATGTACATTGTACCCAATAGGTAATTTTTTTATCCTGTACCCCACTCCCACCCTTCCACCCTCCCCCTTCTAAGTCTCCAACATCCATTAAGTCACTCTGTGTGACCATACATACTCATTGCTTAGCTCCCACTTACGAGTGAGAACATGCAGTATTTGGTTTTTTGTTCCTGGGTTATTTCACTTAGAATAATGACCTCCAGTTCCATCCAAGTTGCTACAATACGTTGTTTCATTCTTTTTAATGGCCGAATAGTATTCCATGACATATATATATATATATATGTGTGTATATATATGTATGTATATATATCACATTTTCTTTATCCACTCATCAGTTGGTGGGCACTTAGGTTGGTTCCATATCTTTGCAATTGTGAATCGTGCTAAGATAAACACATAAGTGCAGATGTCCCTTTTTTTTTTTTTTTTTTTTTTT